>PISW01015084.1:5315-18459 GCA_004023785.1 Mungos mungo | reverse complement strand
TGGAGCCCAGATATTTTTATATGTGTCTCTGCTTGGAGCAGAATGTTTCCTGTTGGCTGCAATGGCCTATGACCGTTATGTTGCCATTTGCCACCCATTAAGATACTCTATTCTCATGAGCCAGAAAATCTGTGGTCTCATGGCAGCTTCTTCCTGGATTCTTGGCTCCCTTGATGGTTTAATTGAAGCTGCAGTTGCACTGTCTTTCTCATATTGTGGTGCTCGGGAAATACCCCACTTTTTCTGTGATGTCCCTGCTCTTCTCACTCTCTCATGCACTAACACATTGTTATTTGAAAGGATGATATTTATCTGCTGTGTTATTATGCTTCTTTTTCCTGTTGCAGTAATCATTGCTTCTTATGTTTATGTTATTGTGGCTGTCATTCACATGGGGTCTAGAGAGGGCCGACAGAAAGCTTTTGCCACCTGTTCCTCTCACCTTATGGTAGTAGGAATGTATTATGGAGCAGCTATGTTCATATACATGCGGCCCAGTTCAGATCGTTCTCCCACCCAGGACAAATTGGTATCTGTCCTTTACACTATCCTTACTCCCATGCTGAATCCTCTCATCTATAGCTTCCGCAACAAGGATGTGGCCAGAGCGTTCATGAAGGTGTTAGGGAGGGGTAAGTCTGGAGAGCAAATTGCCTGATAATCTTTAAACTTCGTTTTTTCCCAGTAACTTTTTTGGTTTTGGTTTATGCTTAAATTTATGTATTCAATCAATTGAATTAAGTAACCAATATTTTATAATCTTTGTAGATTTGTAGGCCAAAACAAAAATTCAATTTTTTCTAAAATGAAAAAATTGTTTTCACTTTTTTCTTCAAATATTTGGCATTTTTATGATCGTTTGAAGCTATGGCTGTAAGGGAATAATTTAGTGCAAGACAAAATCCACAACTTATCCCATTGTATTTTTTTCAGTTAACAAATTAAAAGATCTTGCCATGATAACATATCATTATTTGGTTGCATTGATTAAACATATTGTGTTTATAACATATCAGAAGCTTAACCTTGGGAGAAATGCTTTTTATGAAATTTAAGATGTTAATTTGAAGTAATTATTTAAAAAATGAATGACAAAACTCAGCATATACTAAGTTATGGGAATGAATGTAAGATTATTATGAAAATGAATAATTATTATGAAAATGGATGGGATAGTGATAGGCATTACATTGAGATATAGCCATATTGAGCTTTAACTGTTCTGGACATGGTCCTTTTTGAGGATAATGGAGGATTTGGGTGTTATCATTTATTTCTATTTGCTGTAGAAATTGGTCTTATACATGGAAAACTAAAATGTAACTATGAATCCTAAACCTGGTTTTCTTATTCTTAGATATCTTGATCTTTTAATGGAGTCTGTACTGTTGTTGTATGAAAACATAATAGTTATTGTTTAATGAGAATGTGTTGGTTTTCTCTATGCTTCATATTCTCCTTAAATCTCATGTATGACATCCCCAAATATAAGTTATTAATTATTGTTTATCTATATAACTATATCTATAAAAACATTTATATTTAAATCATCATTTAGATATAGTTGACATAGATATATAATTCTGGAGACTCCCATGGCTTAAGTGGAAAAAAATCTTTATATGTTAACATGAATATGAACTGTTGCATTGAAACTGTGTTGCGACATCCCCACTGTATATAACAAATTAACCCAATTTGAGCTGCTGTAAATATGTCAGAGTTTATATGCGTCAGAATTTCCAGCGTACCTAACGTGAATATTCTGCTTCTGATATCAAAAGGTAGAGATCCAGGTGTTGGTTGTGGCTGAAGTTTTATCTGATCTTAAGGCCACCTTCAAAGCTCATGTGTTTTCTGAAATGAGTAATTTTCATAAAGCTGAATAAAATATGTCTGCTTGGTTTTTAAATGTTTATTTATTTTTGAGAGAGAGAGAGAGAGAGAGAGAGAGAGAGAATGAGAACATGAGCGGATGGGGCAGAGAGAGACTGAAAGAAATAGAATCCCGAGCAGCCTCTGTGTCTGTGACAGACATGAGACTTGATTCCATAAACCCTGAAATCAAGAACTTAGCAGAAAACAAGAGCCAAACACAACTGACTGAGCCATCAAGGTGTCCCTCTCTGCATTTTTTATGAGAATTTCTGTGATCTAATGCAAGGCTTATATTCTCATGAAAAATGTCAACTTGTTAAGATAAGCCAATATAAGATCATCATCCTTCATATTCTTAGATTTTACTATTTATGAAATAGGTTATAGCAGCACTATTTACTCTTATTTTATAATTAACATAATAATGAAATAACATCAGAGAATAGAGAGTATGGAGATGGTTTAGGATTTTTCTGCCAGACAATCCAGATTACTTAGAGACATATTCACAAAAGACATAAAACATAAAATTTCATTTATTGATTCTACCAGTAATCTGAGAAAAACTTGGTGATGCCCAAATGGGTGAGTGGATTAAGATAACTTTTGGAAATTATTTAACTTTTTAAACATTTCTACCTAGTAGATTGACAAATGCTTTATATAATTGTATTATAGATTTATAATTAGTCCAGAACCCATAATGGGTATTCTATCTGTTATAGGTATAACATTTAACACAATTAATAAAGACATAACATTGTCATTTCATAAACAATTATGGATGCTGTATTCCATCCTTTTTCAATTTTTAGTTTTATTTTTTTCTTTTTATTTTTTTAAATTGTTTATTGTCAGGACATCTGCGTGGCTCAGTCGGTTCAGCCTCTGACTTCGGCTCAGGTCATGATCTCACAGTTCATGGGTTCGAGCCCCGCATCGGGCTCTGTGCTGACAGCTAGCTCAGAGCCTGGAACCTGTTTCGGATTCTGTGTCTGTGTCTCCTTCACTTTCTGACCCTCCCCTGCTCACACTGTCTCTCTCTCTCTCAAAAATAAATAAAAACATTTTTTAAAAAATTGTTTGTTGTTATATTGGTTTCAATATAACACCCATTGCTCTTCCCCACACATATCCTCCTCCATGACCACCCCCCAGCCCCCCTTCACCCTACCCCTTCAGCCCTCCGTTCATTTTCAGTATTCAGTAGTCTCTCATGATTTGCAAACCTCCCTCCCCCCAACTCTCTTTCCCCCTTCCCCTCCCTATGGTCCTCTGTTATGTTTCTCCTGTTAGACCTATGAGTGCAAACATGGTATCTGTCTTTCTCTGCCTGGCTTATTTGGCTTAGCATGACACATTCGAGGTCCATTCACTTTCCTATACATGGCCAGATTTCATTCTTTCTCGTTGTCGTATAATACTCCATTGTATATATACACACCACATCTTCTTGATCCATTCCTCAGGTGATGGAGATTTAGGTTCTTTCCATGTTTTGGCTATTGTAGAAAGTGCCGCTATGAACATTGGGATACATGTGCTCCTATGCATCAGCACTTCTGCATCCCTTGGGAAAATCCCTAGCAGTGCTATTGCTGGGTCTTAGGGGAATTCTATCAATAGTTTTTGAAGTGCCTCCCTACTGTTTTCCAGAGTGGCTGCACCAGTTTTCATTCCCACCAACAGTGTAGGAGGGTGCCCGTCTCTCCACACCCTCGCCAGCATCTATAGTCTCTTGATTTGTTCATTTTAGTCACTCTGACCGGCGTGAGGTGGTATCTCAGTGTGGTTTTGATTTGTATTTCCCTGATGATGAGAGACGCTGAGCATCATTTCATGTGCCTGTAGGCCATCTTGATGTCCTCTTTGGAGAAGTGTCTGTTTATGTCTTCTGCCCATTTCTTCACTGGATTATTCAACTTTTGGGTGTTGAGTTTGGTGAGTTCCTTGTAGATTTTGGATACTAGCCCTTTATCTGATATGTCATTTGCAACTATCTTTTCCCATTCTGAAGGTTGTCTTTAGTTTTCTTGATTATTTCCTTTGCAGTGCAGAAGCTCTTTATCTTGATGAGGTCCCAATAGTGCATTTTTGCTTTCATTTCCCTTGCCTTTGGGGATGTGTTGGGTAGGAAATTGCTGCAGTTGAGGTCAAGTAGGTTGTTTCCCACTTTCTCCTCGAGAACTTTGATGGTTTCCTGTCTCACATTCAGGTCCTTGAGCCATTTTGAGTTTATTTTTGTGTATGGTGTAAGAAAGTGGTCTAGTTTCATTCTTCTACATGTTGCTGTCCAGTTCTCCCAGCACTACCTGCTAAAGAGGCAGTCTTTTTTCCATCAGATACTCTTTCCTGCTTTGTCAAAAATTAATTGGTCATACATTTGTGGGCCCTGTTCTGGGTTCTCTTTTATATTCCATTGGTCTATGTGTCTATGTTTGTGTTGAATCCATACTGTCTTGAGAATGAGAGCTTTGTAGTAGAGGCTAAAGTCTGGGATTGTGAAGCCTCCCATTTTGATTTTCTTCCTCATTATTACTTTGGCTTTTCGGGGTCTTTTGTGATTCCATAAAAATTTTAGGATAGTTTGTTCTAGCTTTGAGAAGAAGGCTGGTGCATTTTTTGATGGAGACTGCATTGAATGTGTAGATTGCTTTGGGTAATAATGATATTTTCACAATGCTTATTCTTCTGATCCATGAGCATGGGATATGTTTCTCTTTCTCTGTCTATTCTTCAATTTCCTTCATAAGTTTTCTATAGCCATTTATGAAAAGCCCACAGCTAATATCATCCTCAATGGGAAGAAACAGAGAGCTTTCTCCCTGAAATCATGGACATGACAGGGGTGTCCACTCTCACCACTGTTGTTTAACATAGTACTGTAAGTCCTAGCACAAGCCATCAGACAACAAAAGGAAATAAAAGGCATCAGAATCGGCAAAGAAGAAGTCAAACTTTCACTTTTCACAGATGACATAATGCTCTACATGGAAACCCCGACTGATTCCACCAGAAGCTTTCTAGAACTGATTAATGAATTCAGTAAAGTTGCAGGGTACAAAATCAATGTACAGAAATTGGTTGCATTTCTATACAACAATAGTGAAGCAACAGAAAGAGAAATCAGGAAACTGGTCCCATTCACAATTGCATGAAAATCAATTTTTAGTTTTAAATACTATTAAAGCAAATACTACATCTCTTGGATTCTCTGCCAAGCAAACAGATATGAGGAAAATGGTGAGAACAGTAAAATAATATCAGCAATGAATATCTATTTTAATAAAAGAAAGTCTACACTTTAATCAAAATTTCTTACTCACAGTGTTGTCATTTTTTTGTTACCTAAAATCAATTCAAACATTGGTTAAATAATTTGTTTTACATTTAGATTAATGTGTGTGTCTGTGTGTGTGTGTGTGTGTGTGTTGCGTATATGTACAAAATAAGTTTAACAGTGAGGCTTTAGAGAAAATTTTAAAATAGTTATTTGATATAAAATAATGAATTTAGTATTGGTAGTACAAAATGTTTATATAGAGAAATTATTAGACTGGAATTATATCCTAAGCCCTTGATATGGTGTTTCAGGAATAAATCTATTGCAAAACTAGGGGTTATTCATAGATTACTAGGATTAAAAATATATTTAATCTGTATATAAAGAAGGCCTAAACCTCCAATACTTTTTAGAAAAAAATTGACAATGAAAATAATATGGTTATAAATTTGTTTAAACTTCCTTGTTATGTGTGAAAAAATGTAATTAACATCTTTTTGAATACATAATATAAGAGAGAGGGTTTGGAGAAAGATGACAGTAGCCAATTCTAGCTCTCATAAATCTAGGTATACAATAAATTTCACAGTTATCCATGGTTGGCAATATCTTTGTGGGAACACAAGAGACAGAGGAGAAATTTCACAACTCCGATCAAGCAAAGAATCCAAGAACAGACACATTGAAGAGGATGAGAAGAATGATAGCAGTTTACTCATGACATCTTTTCTAAGATATAGCTCAGAATAAGGAGACACACTTGGTTTGCAAATTATCCTGCGGGAGAAAATAAGAACAGAGTGAAGACCTGGATTCTACAGCATGCAAGATATTGCCCAAGAAGCTCATATATGTCTTGTCTTACAAGATCATTGAGATGTTAAGTATAAATGAATAATCTGGAAGTGCTAGGAATAGAGAAAAGGGGTGGGAGCTCACAACCACCACCACGCAGATCTCAAAAACCAGCTACAGATTCTGCTAACTGGCTTTGGGTCTTCACCCATGAACTTTGAGGGTTGATTCATTTGCGGCCTTTCAATGAGCTGATACATGCTCCAACCCTACACACACCTCCAGGATGGTGCATGTTAATTTCCACAGATACAATGCAATTCCACAAATGCCATACACAGTATATGTAATTTAACGAGTGCCATACAAACCTTCTCAGATGGCACAAAGATATCAGTGATCAGCCTGACAGTACAATTGAGAGAAATGTAATCTTGAACTCTATATGGCACTGTACTGGGAAAAATAAGTGAAAATATTTCAACACCTAGTCTGATATGAGATTCAGAAAATGAAAATTGAGAGAATGAGAGTGAGAGAAGGCACACAATTCCTGATTTATCCCAATAAGAGAAAGAGGAATGGTGGGGTGTATCTGGAGAAAATGACTGAGAGAGCTTTTCTCTATCAGGGCTGACTGGTAAAGATCTTTACATCTTCAAGCCACTCATCAAGGACTGAAGAAGAAGACTACTTCTTTAAATATTAAACAGAAATTCAAGACTTTAAGGACAATGAAGTCCTAATTTGGGGTCAGATCATGATTTCACAGTTCATGAGACTGAGCCCTGCTTGGGATTCTCTCTCTCCCTCTCCCTCTGCCCCTTCTCCCCCCACAGTCATACTCTTTCTCAAAAACTAAGTAAATACTCTTTTAAAAAAGGATGTTAAATGGCAACATGAAAACATATGAAAGTATATAAAAGTGTTGTAAAGGGAATATATATTCAAATTCAGTATACTGGTGTTATAATGTGCTGCATAAATCACTTTTAACGTGAGTTAAAATGGAAAAGTTTTAAAATAACTATAGCTATGATATTCTTTGATATTTAAACATTATAAAAAGTTTTAAATAGTGATATTAATGACATAAAATATAAAGAAAGAAAAAGAAAAATAATTTTCGTAAGCAACAAATAGATGTTGTTATCAGGTAAAAATAGACAGTTTAGTCATAACCTGACATATGTGCTCACTATGGTGCTAAATGAGAAAATACATATTAGGTACACAAAAAAATAATGTAAAGTAATCAAAGTTTTCACACACGTGTGTACACACACACCATCAAAAAGAAATAGAGCAGTATTGGAAGAAAGATGCAAAGAAACTCCACAGCACAGGGGAAAAAATAACAAAATGACAAAGGAAAACATTTAACTTTCAATAGTTACTTTAAATATAAATGGATTAAATTCTTTAATAAATACACATAAACTGGTTGAATAAATTAAGAAATATTACTATATATTGCCTATAAGGGGCTTAATTTTGCTTTGAAACTATACGTAGGCTATAAGCAAAAGAATGGGAAAAGAAATATCATGCAATGGTTACCAAAATATAACCAGAAGCAAGCATATCAGACCAAATAGAGTTTCAGTCAAGAACTGTCACAAGACACAAAGAAAGTAATAAAATAATGCTCAAGGAACCAGTTTGTCAAGTGGATATAAGAGTTGTAAATATATATGCACCAGAAATCATAATACTAATATAAAGCAAAGATAAATATAACAGAAGAAAAATGGACATAAATTCAATAACAGAAGACAAAATCCAACTTTAAACATATAATAGATCATCCAGACAGAAAATCAATAAAGAAATAGCAGATATTTTATTCAGATAAATACTCAGCATTGGAATTACTGGAATATATGGTGTTTCTATTCTTAATTATATGAGGAACCTCCATACTGTTTTCCAAGGTGACTGCACCAATTTACATTCCTACCAAGAGGGCTCGAGGGTTCCCATTTCAATTCATCCTCATCACCATTGGTTATTTCAAACATACCTGTTTAAATGGCAGAGGAGTAGGGAGACCCTACATTTGCCTCATCACTCAAAAAAGCAATATACATATCAAAACATCTTTAACACACAGATAATTGATATGCGGACTGAGAAAGTCATAATGTACAACTAGGGCTCAAAAAACTGTGACATCTAGGAAGGGAGGAGCTATGGAGAACTGATTTAGGAGAGAGGAGAGCTGAGGTGCTTTAGTGGGGAAGGAGCTTTGATTGCAGAGAGAGAGACACAGAGAGAGAGAGAGAGAGAGAGAGAGAGAGAGAGAGAGAGAGAGAGAGAGAAAGGGGAGAGTGAGAGGGAGAGTAAGCGCACAGGGTATTTCACAAGAAAAATTCTTCTTCAAAACCACTGACAGGGAAAAGGAGAGGGCTGAATACCACAAGTTTTTACAAGCAGCTGAGCACAGAGTCTGAATTTTCAGAGGTCTGCACCATCATCAGAGTTTCACCTGGTGGGTTTAGTAGTGCTTCAGTGGGAGAGGAGGCAGACACCTGGGAGCAGGTAGGGTAGGCGGAGGATCTCCTGGGTCACAGAGGAGAAGCATTCCATTTCTTGGAGTATACTTGGAAGAGGGGACACAGCCCCTCCAAGAACAAAAGACCCATTATATACCATTGAGGTTCCCTGTTTAATAACATAGGAATGGTGTTGGTGTTGGCTTTCTGACAGAGTTGGTGTTGGCTTTCTGCCATGCTTTACCATAAACTCTGGAACCTGCATGGTTGCACAACCAATTTCTGGGACAAGTCAGCACTGGCGATAGTGAAGCAAAACCCTCCCCTAGAGGATCAAAACAGGTCTATGCCACAGTGATCTCTAACCTTTGGAGTTTTGAAGCCCAGGAATTAAACCAGGAGTGCTGTGTCTTCTGGCAAGCAGACAGCACAGTTGCAGGCAGGGTGAGTGCAGGAATCTGATGGAAGCTGAATATACGAGAGGCGAAATGCTTGCTCTTCTTAAGGGCTTCCTGAAGACTGGGGGGCCAGAAATCCCTGTTCAAGGAAAGAGAGAGGAAGTCATTGCCATTTTTCACCATATGCATCAGCACTGGCCAATTCAGGGGGCATAAGAGTGACATCAAGTGGAGGCCAGAGATACTTACACCAATTTCTATGCTCCTGTGCCCTGCAGGTGAATCTCCTATAGGACAAGATTGTCTAAGTAAGAATCAGTGCAGCAGACCCCACCCTCGGAAGACAAGCACAAACCCCTCTGACAAACTAAGTCTGCTGATCATAGATAGAGTGCTGCAAAGCTTCAGCTCTGAGGGAAATAGGATCTAGTTTCTTTTGCTCTTTGGTTTTTGTTTTGTTTCTTTTCTGTTGCCCCCCCCCTCCCATTTAGAAACACAAGAAACAACATATTTATTTATTATTTATTTTTTAATTTTTATCTTTAGGAGGGCCTAGCTTCTTTTAACAACTTGAACAAAAGACATCTAAGATATAGCTTCCCCTTTTTTGACCTTGACATTATGACAAATACAGGAATTCTCCCCAAAACAAAGAACAGCAAGAAGTGATGTCCAGAGATTCAATCAATATGGTTATAAATAAGATGTCTGAACTAAAATTTATTTATTTATTTTAAATTTTAATGTTTAAAATCTTTTTCCATAATATTTTATTGTCAAATTGATTTCCATACAACACCCAGTGCTCTTCCCCATAAGTGCCCTCCACCATCACCACCACCTCTTTTCCCCCCTCCCCCTTCCCCTTCAACCCTCCGTTCATTTTGAGCATTCAATAGTCTTTCAACTTTATATCCCTCTCTCTCCTCAACTCTCTTTCCATCTTCCGCTCCCCCTGGTGCTCCATTCGGTTTCTCCTGTTTTCCTGTGAGACCTTTGAGTGCAAACATATGGTTTCTGTCCTTCTCTGCCTGGCTTATTTCGCTTGGCATGACACCCTCAAGGTCCATCCACCTTCCTACAAATGGCCATATGTCATTCTTTCTCATTGCCATGTAGTACTCCATCGTATATATTTACCACATCTTCTTGATCCATTCATCAGGTGAAGGCCATTTGGGCTCTTTCCATGTTTTGGCTATTGTTGACAGTGCTGCTATGAACATTGGGGTACATGTGCTCCTATGCATCAGCATTTCTGTATCTCTTCGGTAAATCCTCAGCAATGCTATGGCTGGGTCATAAGGGAGTTCTATGGATAGTTTTTTGAGGAACCTCCACACTGTTTTCCAGAGTGGCTGCGCCAGTTTACATTCCCACCAGCAGCGTAGGAGGGTGCCCGTCTCTCCACACCCTTGCCAGCATCTATAGTCTCTTGATTTGTTCATTTTAGCCTCTCTGACTGGTGTGAGGTGGTATCTCAGTGTGGTTTTGATTTGTGTTTCCCTGATGATGAGTGATGTTTAGCATTGTTTTATGTGCCTGTAGGCCATCTGGATGTCCTCTTTGGAGAAGTATCTGTTCATGTCTTTTGCCCATTTCTTCACTGAGTTATTTGTTTTGTGGGTGTGAAGTTTGGTGAGTTTCGATATTAGCCCTTTATCTGATATGTCATTTGCACCTATCTTTTCCCATTCTGTCGGTTGCCTATTAGTTTTCTTGATTGTTTCCTTTGCCTTGCAGAAGCTTTTTATCTTGATGAAGTCCCAAGAGTTCAGTTTTGCTTTCATTTCCCTTGCCTTTGAGGATGTGTCGAGTAGGAAATTGCTGCAGTGGAGGTCTAGGAGGTTGTTTCCTACTTTGTCCTTGAGGGTTTGATGGTTTCCTGTTTCACATTCAGGTCCTTGAGCCATTTTGAGTTTATTTTTGTGTATGGTGTAAGAAAGTGGTCTAGTTTCATTCTTCTGCGTGTTGCTGTCCAGTTCTCCCAGCACCACCTGCTAAAGAGGCAGTCTTGTTTCCATTGGATACTCTTTCCTGCTTCGTCATAAATTAATTGTCTGTACATTTGTGGGCCCAGTTCTGGGTTCTCTATTCTATTCCATTCATCTATGTGTCTGTTTTTGCGTCAATACCATACTGTCTTGATGATGACAGCTTTGTAGTACAGGCTAAAGTCTGGGATTGTGATGCCTCCTGTTTTGGTTTTCTTCTTCAATATAACTTTGGCTATTCGGAGTCTTTTGTGGTTCCATACGAATTTGAGGATAGTTTGTTCTAGTTTTGAGAAGAATATTGGTGCAATTTTGATGGGGATTGCATTGAATGTGTAGATTGCTCTGGGTAGTAATGACATTTCCACAATGTTTATTCTTTCGATCCATGAACAGGGAATATTTTTCCATTTCTTGGTGTCTTCTTCGATCTCTTTCATAAGTTGTCTATAGTTTTCATCATATAGGTCTTTTACTACTTTGGTTAGGTTTACTCCTAGGTATTTGATGGTTTTTCGTGTGATCGAGAATGAAATCAGCTTCTTGATTTCTCATTCAGCTGCTTCATTTTTGGTGTATAGGAATTCAACTGATTCCTGTACATTGATTTTGTACCCTGCAACTTTACTGAATTCATAGATCAGTTCTAGAAGGCTTCTGGTGGAGTCTGCTGGGTTTTCCATGTAGAGTATCACGTCATCTGCAAAAAGTGAAAGCTTGACTTCTTCTTTGCCAGTTCTGATGCCTTTTATTTCCTTTTGTTGTCTGATTGCTGATGCTAAGACTTCCAGCACTATGTTGAACAACAGTGGTGAGAGTGGGCACCACTGTTGTTTCCCTGATCTCAGCAGGAAAGCTCTCAGTTTTTCCCCATTAATGATGATATTAGCTGGGGGTTTTTCATAAACTGCTCTTATAATATTTAGGTAAGTTCCTTCGATTCCGACTTTCTCAAGGGTTTTTATTCAGAAAGGGTGCTGTATTTCGTCAAATGCTTTTTCTGCATCTATTGACAGGATCATATGGTTTTTATCCTTTCTTTTGTTAATGTGATGTATCACATTGATGGATTTGCAGATATTGAACCAACCCTGTAACCCAGGAATGAATCCCACTTGATCATGATGGATAATTCTTTTTATATGCTGTTGAATTTGATTTGCTAGTATATTGTTGAGTATTTTTGTATCTGTATTCATTAAGGATATTGGTCTGTAGTTCTTTTTTTTTTTTTTTTTTTTTTTTGCTGGGTCTCTGTCTGGTTTGGGTATCAAGATGATGCTGGCTTCATAGAATGAGTTTGGAAGTTTTTCTTCTATTTCTATTTTTTTGGAATAGTTTGAGAAGAATGGGTATTAGCTCTGCTTTAAATGTCTGGTAGAATTCCCCTGGGAAGCCATCTGGCCCTGGGCTCTTATTCTTTGGGAGATTTCGATTACGGATTCGATTTCTTCACTGGTTATCAGTCTACTCATGCTTTCTATATCTTTCTGTTTGATTTTTGGCAGTGTATGTGTATTTAGGAATTTTTCCATTTCTTCTGTGATGTCCAGTTTGTTGGCATATAGTTTTTCATAGTAATCTCTGATGATTGCTTGTATTTCTAAGGGATTGGTTGTAATAGATTCTTCTTCATTCATGATTTTGTCTATCTGGGTGCTCTCTCTTTTTTTTTTCTGAGGAGCCTGGCTAGAGGTTTATCGATTTTTTTTTTTTTTCAAAGAACCAACTCTTGGTTTCATTGATCTGCTTGACTGTTCTTTTGGATTCTATATTGTTTATTTCTGCCCTGATCTTTATTATTTCTTTTCTTCTGCTGGTTTTGGGATGCTCTTGCTCCTTCCTTTCTAGTTCCATTAGGCGCTCTGTTAAATTTTGAATTTCCACGTTTTCTAGTTTGTTGAGATTGGCTTGGATTGCAGTATACTTTCCTCTTAGGACTGCCTTTGCTGCATCCCAGAGATTTTGGATTATTGTATTTTTGTTTTCATTGGTTTCCATATATTTTTTAATTTCTTCTCTAATTGCCTGATTAACACAATCATTCTTTAGTAGGGTAGTTTTTAACCTCCATATTTTTGGAGGTTTTCCAGACTTTTTCTTGTGGTTAATTTCAAGTTTCATAGCATTGTGATCTGAAAGTGTGCATGGTATGATCTCTATTTGTTTATACTTATGGAGGGCTGCTTTATGTCCCAGTATGTGGTCTATCTTGGAGAATGTGCCATGTGCACTCGAAAAGAAGGTGAATTTCCTATCTTTAGGATGCAGAGTTCTAAATATATCTATCAGTTCCATCTG
>PISW01015083.1:0-18368 GCA_004023785.1 Mungos mungo | reverse complement strand
ACCCAGCAATAGCATTGCTGGGGATTTACCCAAGAGAGACAGAAATGCTGATGCATAGGAGCACATGTACCCCAATGTTCATAGCAGCAATGTCAACAATAGCCAAAACATGGAAGGAGCCCAAATGTCCATCACCTGACGAATGGATCAAGAAGATGTGGTATATATTCACGATGGAGTACTATATGGCAATGAGAGGAAATGACATATGGCCTTTTGTAGGAAAGTGGATGGACCTTGAGGGTGTCATGCTGAGTGAAGCAAGCCAGGCAGAGAGGGACAGAAACCATATGTTTGCACTCATAGGTCTAGCAGGAAAACAGGAGAGACCTAATGGAGAACCAGGAGGAGCGGAGGAGGGAGAGAGAGTTGGGGAGAGAGAGGGATGCAAAACTTGAGAGACTATTGAATGCTGAAAATGAACTGAGAGTTGAAGGGGAGGGGGGAGGGAGGAAAAGAGGTGGTGGTGATGGTGGAGGGCACTTAAGGGGAAAAGCACTGGGTGTTATATGGAAAACAATTTGACAATAAAATATTATGGGAAAAAAAGTTTTTAAAGGGAATTCCTTCTTTTTAATCTTTTAATGTTGTCTCTGTGAACCAAAAAAAAAAAAAATACCCTTAAAAGCTTTTAATTTCAACTAAAATTCAACAAGGGAGCCAAAAACACCCAATGGAGAAAGGGTAGCCTCTTCAACAGGTGGTGTGGAGAAACTGGATAAGCTATGCAGAACAATAAGATGGGAACTCTATTTCATACCACTCACAAAAATTAACTTGAAATGGATCAGAGACTTAAGCATAAGCCTCTATACCATAAAACTCTTAGAAGAATCTCCTCAACATGGGTCTTGGCAATCATTTCTTGGATATGACACCAAAAGCATAAATGGCAAAATCAAAAGTCAACAAACTCAAAGACTTATGCACAGCAAAAGAAACAATTGACAAAGTGAAAAGACAATCTAAAAAAAATGGGAGAAAATTTTTGCAAACCTTTTATTGGATAAGGGTTAACCCAAAATGTATAAAGAACTCATACAACTTCTGGGGCACCTGAGTGGCTCAGTAGGTTGAGTGTCTGACTTCAGCTCAGGTCATGATCTTGAGGTCCGTGAGTTAGAACCCCATGTCAGGCTCTGTGCTGACAGCTTGGAACCTAGAGCCTGCTTTGGAGTCTGTGTCTCCCTCTCTCTCTGCCCTCCCCTGCTTGTATTCTGTCTCTCTCTCAAAAATAAACATTAAAAATTAAAAAAAAAAGAACTCATACAACTTCATGACAAAAACACAAACAATCCAACTAAAGTAGGGGACAGAACTAAATAGATATTTTTCCAAAGAGGACATCAACTTGGCCAACAAACACATGAAAAGATGCTCAACATCAGGGAAATACAAGTCAAAACCACAATGAAATACCACCTCACACTTGTCAGAATGGTTATCATGAAGAAGACAAAAGACAACAGGTGTTGGTGAGGACATAGCAAAAGAGAACTCTGGTGCACTGTTGGTGGGAATATAAATTTGTCCAACCACTATGGAAAAAAATATGGAGGTTTCTCAAAAATTAAAAATAGGTCTACTTTACAATCCAGCAATTCCACATCTGGGTATATACCCAAAATAAATGAAAACAAAATTTCAAAGAGATATATGCACTCCTCTGTTTATTGCATCATTATTTACAATAGCCAGGATATGGAAACAACCTGAGTGTGCATCAATAGATGAGTGGATACAAAAGGTGTGATATATATGAATATATATGTATATACACACAATAGAATATAATTCAGCCATGAGATAGGAGGATATCCTGCCATTTATGACAACATGGATGGACTTGAATACATTATGCTAAGTGAGATAAGTCAGAGAAAGACATGCACTGTGCAGTATTACTTATACTGGTACCTAAAAAACCCAGGGTGGTGGTTGCCAAAGGGGGGAGGGGGGAGGAATAAGACTAATTTTGTTTAAGGGTACGAACTTGCAATGAGTGGTAAATAAGACAGATCTAATGTATGCTATAATGAATATAGACAATATTATACTACAATCATCAAACTTGCTAAAAGACTACTAAATTATTTCAACCATTAAAAAGAAAGAATAATTATGTAATGTGATAGACGTGCTAAATATTGCTATACTAGCAATCATAGTACAATATATAAATGTATTGAATTAACATGTATAACTCAAATTTACATAATGTTATATGTCAGATATATTTTTTTAAATGTTTACATGAAAAATAAAATTTTGCTCCTACCATATAAAAAAGAGGTGGGGATAATGGGCCGTCTGGGTGGCTCAGTGGGTTAAGCATCCAACTTCAACTTAGGTCATGATCTCGCAGCTCTTGGGTTCAAGCCCCACATCAGGCTTTGTGCTGATAGCTCAGAGCCTGGAGCCTGCTTTGAATTAATTTTGTGTATGTCTCTCTCTCTCTCTCTCTCTCTCTCTCTCTCTCTCTCTCTCTCTCTCTCTGCCTCTTCCCCATTTACACTCTGTCTCTCTCTTTCTCAAAAATAAATAAAACATTTAAAAAATTAATATAATAAATAAATAAGGGAAAGAAACACCCTGAGTTCAAACATTGGGAAAAAATAGTTCATTTCAAAAACAATTGGGTCTAAAAAGAGTCTTCAAAGAGGCTTAGCCAAGTGGTTTCCTTTGAGGAGCTTCCTGAGGGCACCCTTCAGATCTCGGTTCCGAAGTCTATAGATGAAGGGGTTCAGCATGGGGGTGACCATGGTGTACATCACTGTGGCTGCCATGTCCCTCTGGGTGGTGTGTGTGGATGCAGGGTTGAAGTAGACCCCAATAATAGTCCCATAGAAGAGAGAGACTACACAAAGGGGAGAGCTACAGGTAGAGAATGCTTTCCACCTTCCCTGGGCTGAGGGCACCTTCCACACAGCCACAGCAATAGGGGTATAAGAGGCCATGATGCACACAAAAGGGATCAGAACCACCAAACTCCCAAAGACCAACACCAACATCTCATTGACTTGGGTGTTGGAGCAGGAAAGCTTGATCAAGGCATTGAGGTCACAGAAAAAGTGTGGGATCCTATTGGTGCAAAAGGACAAGTGGGTCATCAGAATGGTATGGACCATGGAGATGAGGTTTGCTAAGATCCAGGGTACTGCCACTAGCAAGGCACAACGAAGGACATTCATAATCGTCATGTAGCGCAGTGGGCAGCAGATGGCCAGGTAGCGGTCATAAGCCATGGCCGAGAGAAGGATGCTCTCTGCTGCCCCAAAGGCAATGAAGAAATACATCTGAGCCAGGCAAGCCTCGGAGGAGATGGTGCTGTTCCCACACAGGTGGTTCACTAGCATCTTGGGGATGGTGGTGGAGGTAAAGCAGATGTCCAGAAGAGACAAGTTGCTGAGGAAGAAGTACATGGGGCTGTGGAGGTGAGGGTCCAAGAGGATGGTCAGGATGGTGAGCAGATTCCCCATGCACCCAATTAGATACAGGCTGCAGGACATACCAAGGAGTGCCTGCTGCTGCAGGGGCTGCTCGGAGAGGCCGAGGAGGATGAATTTGAAGACTCGGGTCTGATTCTCCATATCCGGGCAGTTCTAAGGCCAGAAACGAGGGCATCAACAGTGAGTGGACTCCCAGGGAAGAAATGGATCATCGCCTTACTGTTCTTCCCACCCACCCTTCAGGGTTTGCCTCACTAACCCTTTTGAGCCTATTTCCTCATCTGCTTCAAGGGACTAATAATTCTAACCTCTTAGGATCACTACAAGGATTAAATGAGAAAACTATGTACGAGGGCCTTAAATCCATACCTGAAATGTAATATGGACAATTATTTTTATTACTGAGAGCACAAGTGATGCTATCAAGATAAAGAGCTTGATCCTGGTGACTGTTTCACAGTGTAGGCATATATCAAAACATCAAGTTATACACTTTAATTATTTTACCTGCCGATTATACCTCAGGAAATATGGGGGAAAGAAATAAAACCAAATAAATAACCTAAATAAAAGACATATTTCCAAGATTTGTTTTTAAAAATAGTAAAAATAGGGGCGCCTGGTCACTTAGACATCCAGCTCTAGATTTCGGTCCAGGTCATGATCTCACAGTTCATGGGTTTAATTCCTGTGTTGGGGTCTGCACATGGAACCTGCTTGGGATTCTCCCTCTCTCACTCTCTCTCTGCCCCTCCCCAGCTCATGCTCTCTCTATCTCTCTCAATATAAATAAATAGACTTAAAAATAAAAATAAACAATTGTGATTAAGGGCATGATTCCTTTTTTATAGTTTATTGTCAAGTTGGTTTCCATATAACACCCAGTACTCATCCCCACAATTGCCCCCCTCCATGCCCATCACCCCCCTTCCCCTTTCAGCCTTCAGTTAGTTTTCAGTATTCAAGAGCCTCTTGGGGCACTTGGGGTGGCTCAGTAAGTTAAGTGGCCAACTTTGGCTCAGGTCATGATCTCATGGTTCGTGGGTTCGAGCCCCACTTTGGGTTCTGTGTTGACAGCTCAGAGCCTGGAGCCTGTTTTGGATTCTGTGTCTCCCTCTCTATCTCCCCCTCCCTTGTTTGCACTCAGCCTCTCTCTGTCTCAAAAATAAATAAACATTAAAAAATTTAAAAAAAAAGAGTCTCTCATGATTTACCTCCTTCCCTCTCTCTATTTTCTCCCCTCCCCCTCCCCCATGGTCCTCTATTAACTTTCTCCTGTTACACATATGGTATGTGTTCTTCTATGCCTGACTTATTGACTTAGCATGACACCCTTGAGTTCCATCCATGTTGCCACGAATAGTCAGATTTCATTCTTTCTCATTGTCAGGTAGTATTCCATTGTATATATAAACCACATCTTCTTGATACATTCATCAGCTGATGGACATTTAGGCTCTTTCCATGATTTGACTATTGTTGAAAGTGCTGCTATGAACATTGGGGTACATGTGCCTCTATGCATCAGCACTTCTGTATCCCTTGGGTATATCCCTAGCAGTGCTATTGCTGGGTCATACAGGAGTTCTATTGTTAATTTTTTGAGGAACCGCCACATTATTTTCCAGAGTGGTTGTACCAGTTTACATTCCTACTGACAGTGTAGGAGGGTGCACATTTCTTCACATCCTCGCCAGCATCTATAGTCTCTTGATTTGTTCATTTTAGCCACTCTGACTGGCGTGAGGTGGTATCTCAGTGTGGTTTTGATTTGTATTTCCCTGATGATGAGTGACATTGAGCATTGTTTCATGTGGCTGTTGGCCATCTGGATGTCCTCTTTGGAGAAGTGTCCATTCATGTCTTCTGCCCATTTCTTCACTGGATTATTTGTTTTTCAGTTGTGGAGTTTTGTGAGTTCCTTATAGATTTTGGTTTTTAGTCCTTTATCCAATATGTCATTTGCAACTATCTTTTCCCATTCCATCAGTTGCCTATTAGTTTTCTTGGTTGTTTCCTTTGCAGTGCAGAAGCTTTTTATCTTGATGAGGTCCCAATAGTTCATTTTGGTTTTTGATTCCCTTTATGTTGGGGTTGTATAGAGTAGGAAATTGCTGTTGTTGAGGTCAAGGAGGCTGTTTCCTGCTTTCTCCTCTAGGGTTTTGATGGTTTCCTGTCTCACATTTAGGTCCTTCATCCATTTTGAGTTTACTTTTGTGAATGGTGCAAGAAAGTGGTCTAGTTTCATTCTTCTACATGTTGCTGTCCAGCTCTCCCAGCACCATCTGTTAAAGAAGCTGTCTTTTTTTCCATTGGATACTCTTTCCTCCTTTGTCAAAGATTGATTGGCCATACATTTGTGGGTCCAGTTCTGGGTTCTCTATTCTATTCTATTGGTCTATGTGTCTGTTTTTGTGCCAGTACCATACTATCTTGATGATGACAGCTTTGTAGTAGAGGCTAAAGTCTGGGATTGTGATGCCTCCCATTTTGATTTTCTTCTTCAATATTACTTTGGCTATTTGGGGTTTTTTTGTGGTTCCATACAAATTTTAGGATAGTTTGTTCTAGCTTTGAGAAGAGTGCTGGTGCAATTTTGATTGGGATTGCATTGAATATGTAGATTGCTTTGGGTAATAATGACATTTCCACAATGTTTATTCTTCTGATCCATGAGCATGGAATATTCATGAAAGGAATGTGTCTTCTTCAATTTCCTTCATAAGTTTTCTATAGTTTTCATCGTACAGGTCTCTTACATCTTTTCTTAGGTTTATTCCTAGGTATTTTATGGTTTTTGTGCAATTGTGAATGGGATCAGTTTCTTGATTTCTCTTTCTGTTCCTTCATTATTGGTGTCTAAAGATGCAACCAATTTCTGTACATTGATTTTGTACCCTGCTATTTTGCTGAATTCATGGATCAGTTCTAGTAGGCTTCCAGTGAAGTCTGTCGGGTTTTCCATGTAAAGTATCATGTCATCTGTGAAAAGTGAAAGTTTGACTTCATCTTTGAAGGGCATCAATTCTGAAGCCAGATAGCCTGGGGTTAAATCCCAGCTCTGCCACTAACTCTGCCTGAGTTAGACAAGTTAATTAACTTCGCCTTAGTTTTCTCATCTGTAAAATGAGGCTAATAATAGTACCTGCCCCATATAGTTGTTGTGAAGATGTGCTGGGTTAATATGTAAAATGCTGAACCTCATGAATTATAAGATTTCTTAGTGGCTAAGAGCAAGGGTTCCAACAGACCCTGTTTGAATACCATCTCTGACATTCATTGGCTGTGTTAGCCAATGACAGACACTCCCAAAGTGTCAGTTTCTTGGGAGGAGTAAATGAGACAATTAGTGTGGAACTCTATAGAAGCTTCTTTTCAAAGCACATTCTAGGGGCGCCTGGGTGGCTCAGTTGGTTAAGCGTCTGGCTTCAGCTTAAGTCATGATCTCATAGTTCATGGGTTCGAGCCATGTGTCAGGTTCTCTGCTAACAGCTAGCTCAGAGTCTGCAGCCTGCTTCAGATTCTGTGTCTCCTTCTCCCTCTGCCCATCCCCTGCTCATGCTCTGTCTCACTCTGTGTCTCTAAAATAAACAAATGTAAAAATAAGTTTAAAACACACTCTAAAATGTTACAATGACATATATCTTTACATCAGTCTCCTTGTCAGGCTGAGGAGCATGCACAGATTAATTATATCTTGGTGTAGGTTATTTCCAGGGAGAGCTAATTTCATTCATTTTATGCTTCTTAGCATCAATGTTAGAGATAGACAACCTTTATTTGTCAGCAACTTCTGGCTCCACGTCCCAGGCAGTGGTTGCATTACCCAGACCCTGGCTTCCACTGGACACTCCACTGACTCTGTCTAAGTCCATTTAGGCTAAAAGTATACTGCAGTAATATACACACCCAAATCTTGGTGGCTGATGGCACTGAAGGCTTATTTCTCTCCAGGCTACATGCCCATCATAGGTTGCTATGGTTGTGCTCCACGATGAATTCACTCCAGAACTCAGGCAGATAGGCAAACCTCTGTGCCTGGGACACAGCCAGTTATCACAGCAATGGAAAAAGTGAAGTGCAGGCTGGCTCCTAAGAGCCAAGAAACAGCCTTCTCTCACCTCTACCCACATTTCGGTGGCCACGCCTGGTGCTAAGGGGGTGGAGAGGTAGAAATCTCACCCTGGAAGCAACATTACATATTTGTGAACAAAAATAGACTCTCCAAAGCTTTCCACTCATCTTCATCCACTGAAGGCTAAGAACAGGAGTGAATATCTGGGTTATTGTATCTCTGGGCCTCCCCCATCCCATGGCTAAGAACCCAGCAGTGCTGTTTACCCTGCAATCCACATACCATATGACATTGCATACTCAGGGTACATCTGCAGTATGAAAATATTTATTTTGGGGTTTTGTTTTTTAAGTGTATTTATGTATTTTGAGAGAGGGAGAGCATGGAAGGTGCAGAGAGAAAGAGAATTGCAAGCAGGATCCACCCTGTTAGTGCAGAGCCCAACACAGGGCTTGAACTCTCAAACATGACCTGAGCCGAAATCAAGAATCAGACGGTTAACCAACTGAGCCACCCAGGCGCCCCAGAAAATGTTTATATGACACGTGGCAGGTGTCTTAGTCTGGGGGCATGGTGGATGGGAGAGCCAGAGAGTGGTCTCAATTGTCTCCCATACTTACTTACACTTTTTATTCAGTGGATTAAGTTCATTCTGAATTTCTGGCTCAGCACCCACCTCTTTCCAAATTCCTGCTTAATTATCCTGCTGTTTCCTGGACATCACTCCTAGACAGCACCCCCCACCAGGCAACCCCATCTCACAAAGTCCCCCTGCCAGAGCTACTGGGGGTCACCCGGGGAGTCATGCACTGTGCCGTTCCATGCAGCACACAACCTGGACAGACAACCAAATCAAGGACTGGGCATTGCCCACCACTTCTGTCCTGCCTCTCACATCCCATTGACTCTGAATTTGTGGATTTTTAAATGCCATCTTCATCTCTTGGATAGAAGCAGAATATTCATTCTCAGGGCGAGCATTCCAATCCAGGTCACCATGGAGTCACAGGTAGATGATCTACCATCTCCTGGTCTCCTCATGGCCACTCTCACTTCCCACAGTCCTGTAGCCAGTGACCCTGTGAAAATGCAGACTGGGGCCCAATCCAACTTCACACTTCTGTGGATCACCACTGCTCCTCTCACTCCCGGACCTCAGGTTCCATCTTCCTGGTTTTGTTTCCTGCTTTGGAGCCTTTGCACTTCCTGTTCTCCTGTCTAGAAGTCTCTAGCCCCAGCTTCGCCTCACTAGGTTCCGACAGACTGAATACCATCTCTTTTAGGCATTGCCTTTGTGTCTGCAAGGACGCCTGTTTCCCAGTTGCCCCTTTGCTGTTCAAGCCCGGGGACTCTCATCCCAGGCTCTACTGACATTTGGGGCCAGATCATGTTTTGTGGTGGGGACTGCCCTACGTATTATTGCAGGATGTTGAGCGGCACCTCTGGTCAGTCACGCCCCCTCCATTCCAGCTGCAACAGGCAGAAAAATCTCAAGGCCCCTTGGGAAGGGGTTGAAATTGCCCTCCATGGAGTACTACTGATCTAGGTTGAAACTCCCGCTCTGTCCTCTCCCAGCACCTGCCCAAATTGACTAACTTTGAGCAGGACAATGATGCTTATTTGATGTAGATCCACATTTGAGCACATCTGACACATAGCATCCCCTCTGAACCCTCAACAAGCACACAGGACAGGCAGCTGAGGCTCCATACCTCACTCCTTTGTGGAGCTAGAATTCAGTCAAAGCTCTGGCTCTGGTGCCCACTCCCTTGACCAGCTCACAACACCCTGTCCACCCACAAGGCAGTGACAACAAGCACTCGAAGTTTTGGTGGGGAACACTGACAGCTCCCCGCCCTTTGAGGAGAAGTTCTGGGAAGGAACTTGAGACCTGAGACCACTTCTCCACAGCTTGTCCTCCCGACACACTTACTTGACCAGTGGCTGCCTTACCTCCAGCAGACTCCAGGACCTCTCAGCCCCTGGGTGTTGTGTTTCCAGGGGGTAGGGGACACTGCTGCCTCAACTTGGTCATGTGACTGTAAGGAGGAGCATGTTTTCTCTGGGAGCACAAAGCAGAAGCACTACCAGCAGATTTATACCAGACTCTCTCACCTCTCGAAACATGATCCCCAGAGAACCTTGTTGGAGGGAATAAAATTAGCTCATCTTCCCTAGCGTGCCTCTGAGTCTAGCACCCCCGTGGGAAAGAAGTTTGTCCCAAGAACACCCTTTTTTCAGACTCGTCTCTCTTGGTTGACAGAGGGAGAGTGTGGTACTCAATGTTTTCCATGATGAAGCATTTAAATATATTATGACCAATAATGTTTATAATGTATTAAGTATTTGTTATGTGGGTAGAGCCACACTAAACATGCAATTTCCTAATTCTTGCCATGGTGGGTGCCTGCAAAACAATCGAATCTGCACATATATATCTTCATGCATAGTCTTTAATGTTTTCACTGAAAAACATCGGAATGTCTGTAGTTCTGAAGGTCACTTGAAACTTTTGTGCAAAAGTGTGATGTTTTCTAAATATCTCTTTGTATATCAATTTGCCCTTGGTTTATAAAACACAATCTCTATACTGACTTTGAATGCAGAAAACTTGGCACTCACTTCTAAACTCTAAATGTGCGTGTACCAGCTTTAGTGTCTCTGTGAAAACAATGGTATTGTGTATGAAAAGTGGTGGTTTTGCATCTTCTTTTCCAAATTTTAATACTTTTGTTTATTATTTTGGGGGGGAGGTGGCGTCGTACTGCCTTGTCTAGGACCCTCAAATAATGTTGAAGAGAAATCTGTAACTATGGAAATCCATATATTGCTTCCAAGCTAAAATGGATTGTTCTCAAAGCCACACTGTGAAATACATTTATAGTAGGACTTTACTTAGATCTCACTTTTAGATTCAGACATTTATGTTCTACCATAAGTTTGCTCAGTTTCTTTCTGAATCATGTGTACCTTACAAGAGTTATTATGAATTGCATTGACTAACTTAAAATTTTATGTGGAATGTTCCTCTAGGCACAAATTAGACAGAATACATGATGAAATTTCCTATGTCTCAGGTTTAATAATCATAAACACTTGACCAATTAAATTTCTTACAATATCTCCCCTTATTTGATTTATTATTTTAAAGAAAATCGCACACAGTACACAAATTTACCCATAGGCATTATCCATGCTCATGTTAGTATAGATAACTAACATATAGTGATGTATCGCTATCTATCTATCTATAATCTATTCATCCATCCATCATGTATCTATGCCATGCCATTAGCACACCTAACAAATAAATAAAATTGCTTTAATGTTTCCTGATACACAATCCATACTCAAATATTGTGATTTTTTTTCAAACATTTTCTAATAAAAATCCAAACATGGTACACACATTAATTTAGTTATGTCATTAAGACTCTTATTTTATCTATTTATATTTTATTTTATCATAAATAATAATATGACATTTGCCTTTATGTCATTTTTTTTCAAAACTAGATTATTTATCTTGTAGAATGTCCTACACGATATATTTTGCTCATTGTTTCATCCTGGTGTTATTTTACACGTACTTCAAAAGAATTTAGAAGTAGGGGCAAGAAAGGGGGACAATGCTACCAAGAGCACTAGGGCTTTCAGGAGACCCTCTTTTCTGTGGCCAAGTTGGGGAATTTTTATGAGGTCACATATCAAGACAATCTTTCCCAAGACTGCAGACGGAGGAAAAGGAGCAGGTTCAGCAGACCTGTGGCTTCTCACAGATCCAATAATACCAATCCATATAGCATGAAGAAGAGGACCAAGAGCCAAGATTCATCAGGTAGGCACAATTGTATTCGGAAGATGTGGTACCACGCCAGTTGCTGTGAAAACACACACAAGGATCAGCCAGGTCCCTTAACCACAGTGCTGCTCAAGCCACACTCAACCATGCCCAGCTGGGCTTACCGACAGATCCCAGAAGAGGATAAGGCTAAGGTGAAGGTCTTGCCTTGCGGACATGTGAGTAATCCCTAGAAGTAAAATATCTTAACCTTGTCTTACAGCAGTGCTTCTATGTGAAAGAAATATTGACCTTGGGAGGTTTATCATTATTTGCTGTGCAGGCCATCAAGTACACTGCAGGATGTTGAGCTGCATTGCTGATCTCTATCTGCTCTTCGTTATGAGAGATTGCAAAAATATTGCAATGCCAGATATCTCTAGGAGGAAATCACCATCTTTTGAGCACCATTGTTTTATAATAATCATCTTGAATTACAAAAAGAAAAAAGAAAAAATTGAGGCCAAATTGGGCAAATGACTTAACATCCCTAGATCTCTGAGATTATGTTTGAGAACATGATGCATTCAAATGTCTGGAGTATAACAGGTGCTAAGTCTGTCAAATGATCCCATACTCTTTCCTAAACGTTTCTTGAAATGTTTACAACACACTCATGCATTCATTCCAGAACAGTTCATCATGCACCTGCTGTGTACCAAGCCCTGTACTGGGTACTGGAGACACACCAATGTGTTGCATGCCTGCTCATCCCTAAAGTAGCAGCCTGTCTGATGGGCAAGACATATCTAGGCAAAGGAAGATCATAACTAACACAGCCACAAAACTCTACATAAGGTATGCCTGGGATATTAAGGGAGTTGGATTAACTCACGCTGGGCACAAGATGGGTTCATCTATGAAGCTTGACACAAACCAATAAAAGATGTTCCAGATAGATGACACAGCAGGAACAAAAGCAGAAAGATAAGATACAAGACAATAACCAAAAAGATGAGCCATTTACTACATAGCTGTGGGAAGGAGTACTCTGTTGGGAGTGTAGGAGATAAGGATGTAAAGTTGAATGGCACCCATTGTATGGGAATTGAAAGGTGCCATCTAAAGGCTCTGGGTTATCCATGGTGTTTCCAAAAACTATATCAAGGCTGTGTTTTAGGAAGATGGCCCCTTGATGGGTTGATGAAGGCAAGACGACGTGTAGGATATACAGCAAGTGTACTGAGCTGAGCAGAGGAGGAAGCAGTGAGAGTGAAAGAAAGCAGATGTATTCAAGATGGCCCAGGAGGCTTAGCATGAAGTTCTGACCAAGTGTAGACATGAACAAAGTTCAAAGACACATGATGACCAGAAGGTGAGGCCATTGAGTCATACATGGAGGGGTTAGGACTGGATCCCCTGGGCAATGATTCCTCCCGTGAGTTCTACAGGACGCTAGAGTCTCCAGATATGTCCAGATGAGTCGCGCATCTCAATAAGCTTGGAACATTGCACACTGTCTACTCCTTCCTTAAAGTGTACCATTCTCCTCAATGTATTAAAGGCACTGAGACTTCCTACAATAAAAACTTCTTACTTAATGTTGTTTAATTGTGGTTTTACACACATGCGCACACACACACACACACCTGCAGCTAACAAAATAACATTAAACATGACAACTGAAAATATGACAGGAAGTTTGGTTTAGGCCAAAATCTGACCCTTGAGGCAGTTTGAGAATCTGTAGAAAGATGTCAATTCAATAAGACAGACAAGCTCAGGTGTTCTGAGTTCAACAGGGACACTCACATGAAGGTGGGGACTGAGCCATCTTGCCACTTATAAATGCCCTGTGGGTACTGTTTCCTGAGGCCAATCCAGTAGTAATTATTTTCCTTTGGACTCAGGAATTTCTGCATGAGAAGAAGACAAAGTAAATCAAGAAAGACTATAGCCAGAGGTGAGAATGGAAGTGGGAGCAGTCCATGAAAGGGATTAAGACCGAGGGGACCCTGTGGCCATGTGTCCTCCAAAGTAGCAGTTGAACACATTGGTAGAAAGCTCTGGGTAGATCACCATTTCTACCACTATTATGAACTATGTGATCAGCAAATTATGGACACTTATGGTCCACAGGCTTTTTATTTGTAAAACGTGGGTAACAATGTCAGGTGCCTTCCAGGATTTTCTGAAACTTCAATGATGGGATCAAAGCCCAGTATGGCTCCTAGCTGAGCACTGGTTGGTTAAAGGGTAGATAGGATCATTCAAGGGCATGGTTAACAGGTTGAGGAATTTGGACACTACTCCATAGAAAATGTTCTGGCAAGCAGTTGGATTCCACTGACAAATATTGAGTCCACTGAACCATACTGAGTGTGTCCAATCTGGTGCTAGGCACTATGGACTCAAAAATGAGTCAGAGCCACCCCTAGCCCGGGATCCTCCATGTGCAAGGATATGGCAGCATAGTCTAGTGTTAAGGAAAAGGGGTTGGGAAGGATGTTGAAAGACAAAGTTTGATCTGAAGAAGAAGGAGTAGGAGCTGTCCAGGTAGATAGAAGGAAGCATTCCAGACAGAAGGGCCAGCATGAAGAATCGCTCAGAAGCAAGACTGAGTGCTGGTTAATCCTGCATGCTGAAACAGTGGAGGGATATTATGAAGGGCAGAATGATGGATTTGCACTAGATTCTACAGGGGACAAGGACATGAGCTTGCAGTGACTCGAAGGGTCTCCAGAGCACCCCTTCCCACTTCCCACCTGCTCTGCTTGGCTGTTGATGATGACCAGGTGAGCATTCTTCTCAGTACAGTGATCCCTGGCTTGGAACCAGCTCTTTCGTTCTGTGGAAAACTGATAGCAGGAGCCCTGAAACGCTGTCCAGTTTTCATGGCAGGGCTTGCAGGAGGATTCTGGAGAAGGAGGGAGACATGAGTTCTGTGGAAGCTACAGCCTGCACTGGCCTCCAGTGGTGAAATGATCCCAACCTGTGCATCCATGCCTCCTTGCAGAAGTGAACACAGTAGCTTCCCAAGTGTTCATTCAAAACTTGGGCCTTACCAGATGGCAGAGTAGTACATGTAGGGGGCCTGAAACTTTATGCTAAGATCCGCCTTGACAGAGGATCAATTAAAGCAACCCAAGACACAGTCACGTGCTGTAAGAACCGCTATGGCCAACAGTGCTGAAGACAACAACAGTCCTCTTCCAACTCCCAGTTCCCACTACCCAGCCCGCCACACATCCTTACCGTTGCCTGCCCGCACAGTCTCCGCTTGCCGGAACACCTCTCCCCACATGATGTCCCGCTGGTGCCCAGCATCTGCCAGACCCTGCACAACTAAGAGGCCCACAGAGAAAGGCAGATCAAGACCTGGTGGTGATTGTGGGAAGGAAGCCTTTCCGTTTTGTTCAGCACTCACATTTGATGTGCATTTGCTTGACGTCTTCCTCCATCTTGTTGGAGAACTGCAGTACTAGGAGAGACACGTGCCAATGTGCTCTAGACCTTTCGGCACCCGATTCCTTTCCCACTCCCAAAACTGCAGACTAAGATGAGGAAGGCAGTTTCCCTTTAAAATCATGAAGTCCAGCAATGCAGTCCAGCCACCCCCTTACTGACTCATCTCTGTCCCAGCCCTGTAGCGCCCACTTCTCAAGACTAGGTCCATGTGATTACCCATTTCCCACCAACTCACCACCTTACCCTCAGCCAGGACCACACCTAGGATGAGGACGAGCAGAAGCAGCACCAGAGTCATCGCCTGGCAGAAAAACTTCCAGGGGCCATCCTGGGGCAGCTTTTGGTCCCACTGTGCTGCGGGGAATGCAGCAGGCATGAGGCAGTGCACACGGTCTGCCAGGACTGTGCCAGGAATGCAGAGGGATGAGGATGAGCCTGAACCAAGCCCTGGAGTAGAAAGCAATGAGTAATCCTTGGTACTGAGGGCATCTACTCCTGCCCTGGGCCTCTGGACTCACCCAGTTTACCCTGAATGGGTGGATATTTTCCTTCCATGTTGTAAGGTCCTATAGCCTGCCGTTCTCTGTGTCTGCATCCACCTGTGGCTGCAGCTCCTTCTGGTCTAGCTGCCCACAGCCCTTCTGGTTACTGTTGAAGACACGCCCATCCTATTCTAGGAAATGCCACCCCCATGTAAACCTTCAGATGTTTCCTGGCTCAGTGAGGCCCCCAAGATCTCTAGATGGCTTATCATCAATTCATGTCATGGAGAGAAGACATTAGCATCTTGGAAAAGGTATTCAGTCCCAAGCATTATCTACAGCTGTCATTTCTCTCTCAGTTCAGGAGACAGTAGCTGCCCTAGAAATTTGCCTCAAAGTTCCTGGTGCATGTGCACCTTTAAGCTTCTGGTTACATTTGTTTCAAAAGATCTCACATTTTCTCAGAGATAAAATTGTGGTAATTTCAACACTGGAGTTACGTTTATGGTTTCTCCGAGCACATGGCCACGCTTTTTTATAAAGTTACATCTTAAATGGAGAATGTGATGGAGTAAGGAGAAGAAGCAAGCTCATGCCAACGGAGAGGCTTCTGTTTACCAAACCTGCTGTTAGGAAACATTCACACATCATGCCATTTCATGTGTCTTTTTCTCTCTGAATGCCGTTAGGATTTTTCTCTTTTTCTTTGGTTTTCATCAGGTTGCCGTGTGAGTCTGTGTGTGGGGGGGGGGGAGTGGGTGTGTGTGTGTGTGTGTGAGAGAGAGAGAGAGAGAGAGAGAGAGAGAGCGAGCAAGAGCCCATGCATGTGTCTCCATATGCTGTTTGGAATTTACCCAGCTAGGATTTTTTAGTTCCTTCAATCGGTGATTTGATTATCTTTCATGACTTTTATACAGTTTTCAGAATTCTGAGCCCCAGATTTCCTATTCATTTACTCTGATGACTTGCAATATGTCCCTAACCTATCAAGCTCAGTTTCCCTATTTAAAAAATGGGAATAAGTGTCCCCATCTATCAGGAATGCTTTCTGCATTGAGATCTTCGTATCTGGTGATTCACAAGCTTCCCATACATACAGTTACGGGTCTTTTTGAAAGGCATAGTAATAGTCCTGGACTTGACCAAGTAGAATGCCTACCTGAGTCCTGAACATCTGGGGACCCTCAGTTTCAAGTGCCTTCCTCAAGGGAAGTCCTCCTGTGTTCTCTGGGGTCAGACGGAACTGTCAGTGACTTCCAGGAAGAGCACTCCAGGCCCCCAGGAGTTTGGCCATAGGAAAGAATTGTCTCAAACTTGTCACTCCCCTATGGTGCCTGTTACCTGTCCACATTTATCTCTTTTGGGACACTCTTAAACCTCAAACTCCACAAAACACTACATCCTTGAGTTTTATTTCAGGATGTTCAACTCCAGACTAGAGAGTTGCACTCTGGCCAGTAGGAGTGATTCTGTCAATAAACTCCACACCAGGCATCTATTGCGTCTCTGCTGAGTGCCAGCAACTGTGACAGGTGCTGGGGACACAGAGATGCATTGTATCCAGGCCCAGACCCAGAATGGAGGAGCCATCGTACAATGTGCAAGACTGTGACGGCGATATCTGCTGGTCACTCTGAGAAATGCTGTCTCTGGCGCTGGAAGGATGATCAGAGTCCTTCTGTGGGCTGATAGCAGGGGGAGGGGAATTCTTGCCAGAGGGATGGAGATCAGTAATGTAGGGAATAGGGAAGTGTGTGGTTGGATCATATCCACATGCTGGGAGAGCCTGGGGGAGATAAGCCATGGACCTGAAGGCTGAATGATGGGGTTTGGAATGGATCCTGAAATGGACAGGGACATACACATGCACCATCTTGGAGAAGGGCCCTAAGGCCCACCTGTCCTCACCAGTTATGTTTGACCACTGGTAGTGACTAGGTGAGCACCCTCCTGTCTAAGGGAGCCTTGCCTGATTCCAGAAAAGTTGTCTGAAAAGAAATAGTAGCAGGAGCCCCCAAACACATGCCAGGCATTAGTCTGGGCTCACAGGTGGATTTTGCTGGTGCCAGAGTCTTTGCTCACAGCTGCAGACAAAGAAGTGGGTCAGACCCCCATGTCTCCCCAAAGTAATGCCCTGCACCTACTTCCTTCCACCGCACCACACCCCTGTGTCTGTCTTCCATCCCAGACACAAGTACAAGATGGTCCTCTCTAGTGTTAGTAGTAAGTCAATTGTCAGTGGATTTTCTTTCTGGATCTTTATACCTCGATGGTTTCCAGGGAAGTCAGGGGGATTGTAATATCCTGGGAGTCTGTTTCATCTTGATGGCATTTATCTCCCAGATTTGCATGACTCAGCACTGGCTCATCTCCCTCCCTTGCCCAGTTGCTCTTAGAGGTAGAACTCGGGTCCAGTCACTTTCCATCTCTAGCGCAAACTAGGAACACTGTGAGTATTTATAGGACAGAATTCCAACCGCGGACTGCACAGGTAAGTCAAGTTGAAGAACTCTTCAAATCCTGGGTCATCGTCTTGCTTAAGAAGTCTGCCCTCATTCTCTAAGCGGCTGTCTGATGGCGTGTGGAGGGAGGAAGCCTCCTGCTTGATGTGCCCTGTGATAACTGGGGAAGTCGGAACAGGGCGCACCCGCTGGTCAGTGTGATAAGCATGTTCAGCCTCAGTCCCCGAAGACTGTGCATGAGATAACTCTTATCTCCAGCTCAGAGGAGTTCAGCGCCAGCCAGCGTGTGTCCAACAGCTGTGTGTGCAACGCCTGAGCCCTTCACCAGGGAGCCCACAGCGACCAGGGCTGGCATAGCTGCCCCCGTGAACATTACAGTAGAAGGACCAGGTGGATGATGAGTAACTGAATTTAGACAAGAGGGTGAGGAGTTCGAAGAAAGGAAGGTGATTGGCTGTAAGAGCCCAGAAACCTAATCCACAGAGAGCGGGGAGGCTGGGGGTGGGCACAGGGGCGGGTTCCTGGGTAAAGTGACATTTCGGCTGAGACATTTGTTTCCAGGGGCAGAGTGAGAGGAAAGGGTACCGCGGCAGAGGGGACAGCATGTGCAAAGGACCTGAGGTGGGAAGATAATTATCCATCCAAGGAGCA
>PISW01015082.1:0-18362 GCA_004023785.1 Mungos mungo | reverse complement strand
TTGTGACATTGAGCCCCATGTCATGCTCTGTGAGCCTGCTTGGGATCTCTCTCACTCCCTGTGTGGAGTACGCTTAAGAATTCCCTGAACTTGCACTAATGGGTCAACAAGGCTTAGGACAGAAAGCCACCACAGGGTGAAAGCACCCCCAGCATGAAACAAAATGTAGAGCAGAAAGCCACTTCCACAGGATGAAAGTGTCAAAGAACAGGTAGAAGCTGAAAGCCCCCACAGCAGGGCATAAATATCCAGAGCTAATTATCAAGAAAAATGCCTGTTAACTTTGAAATAGCATGCTCTATCTGATGTAGCCACTAGAAAAGTTAAGATAAAGAGACATGTTTCCTAGTGCCCTCAATAAACATCCATCTGTTCAATACTTGGACTTTGGTTTGTATTGACCCTAACTCCTAAAACTTCATACCTTTGAAAACCCCTTCTCTCGCACACATGAGTTAATGATCACTGTTTTATTTTCTCTTTATGCATATCCATCATGTTTATAACCCTTCTGATCATAATAAAAGCGAACAATGACCCTTACTCAGGGCTCTTGTGTCCTACTGGACATTAGCCTCTCTCATATTCATTCTGCATCCAGTCTCTTGCTGAACAAGAGTGAACTTCATGCTCAACGTCTGCAACAATTCCCTCTCTGCCACTCCCCCAAAAGTGTTCTCTCTCCCTCTCAAAATAATAAACATTAAAGAAATAAAAATTTCTATAATTTCTTCTTTTTTATTTTTCAAGGCTTTATTTAAATTCCACTTAGTTTACAGATAGCGTGTTATTAGTTACAAGTGTAGAATTTAGTGATTCATAATTTATGTACAACACCTATTGTTCATTATAACAACTTGTATGATTTTCAGTAACCATATTTTTCTTAACTATAACTAATACTGAAATAAATATTTCATCTTTTGTTTTGGTTTAATTGTCAAAGATAATTCACAAGACTGATTTTGTTTAGGTTAAAGATATGGGAATTTTCATGTTTATTTACATATAAGAACATGTTTCTATTTTTGTTTTCTGTGAATCAGGATTCCACAGGTGTATCCAAGGATTAAGATAGAGAACACATACAAAGCACCTTGCATAACAATAAACAAAAAATGCTTGTTTCTTCCTTCCTTTTTGGGGTATGCACCACAATATGAATGCCATAATAGTATCTTGCATAGGCCAATTAATGGAGATGTTTACTGCACTATGTAAGTATTGTCTGGCTGATTATTGATTGAATCATAGTTCATGTGCATAACCACCAGCCATATACATCTGTCTTTTTCCAAATGGCCCTTCTACTCTTTGCTCTATTTAGTTTTATGTCCACATATGTCCTGGCTCACATTAAAACAAAGCTGCCATGTGACAATAGTATCATAAGGAAGATAGATGACCCTGTTAGCTTTCATTTCCATTCTCACACTTCAATGTTCTGTGTATCACAAGAGTCTGGAAGACTGAATGTGGGGAATGAGCTTAGGAATCCCCTGAGTTTGCACTGATGGGTTTACATGGCGTAAAGAATTAGAAAGCCATAGGATGAACACACCTAAGTTTGGGTAAACATTAGGTAAATGGGGCAAGGTTTGCCAGTATAGGACAATCAGGGCAAAGGCCTCCAGTATAGGACAAAGGTATAGGAATAGGGAATCTCAGGATGGAAACATCCAAGATGAGGTAAACAAGATTAGGTATTTAGGGCAGAACCCCCCCCCCCCACTTAGTACAATAGCAGAAAGCTTCTTTCATAGGAAAGAAGGACCCCTATAGGCAGACAGGTAAACAGGACGTTAGACCACAGCAGGGTGAAGTTGCCCAGAGTGGAGCCAATTAGCAAAAGAAAGGTTCCTTGTTGACCCCGAGCTAGCATGTTCTGTATTTCTTGTTCCCGATTCCAATTCAGGTAAATGAAGGTGGCACCTTATGTTTGCTGTAAACAACCTTCCACCTAGCACCAGAATCTTGTTTTGTATTGACCCAAACCCCTAACACCTCATATCTCCAAAACTCTTTTCTCCACACCCATGAGTTAATATTCACGGTTTCATTGTCTCTTTGTGCACGTCCATGCCTGTAAACCTTCTGATCCTAATAAAAACAGAGTAAGGACCCTTACTCGGGATTCTTGTCTCTTCCAAGACATTAACTTCTCTCTCATTTTCAATCCTGCATCCCACTCTCTTGCTGAATAAGAGAGAACTTCAGACCCAGAGTCTACGACACCTGAAAACTTTTAAACATATACTTCTTGACAGATGTTTTCTAGTTTGCCAGTGGGCAGCATTTACAGGGAAATTGAAGGAAAGAGGGAAATGTCTGTATTTTCCTTTCTTTTGGTAGTACCTCCAATAATGGTAACATTAGCAGTTAGTGACTGAGGACTCTAGAAATGATATAAGGTCACTGAACTTCTAGAAGTAGCAGTGGTAGTTTTTAGAAGTAGCAGTATTTGAACAGTGTAATTTCATCAGCAGTGTAATTCCAATAGAAGCGATGGCACCTGCAGTACACCAATATATCAATGGCAAGTGTGAGCTTATCAGTTTGAGCCCATGAGTTGTAACTGATTATTAACTTTTTGGTATAGTCTCTTTCTGGCTTCTCCAACACATTTCTTTTGCTCCTTCATTCATTTCAATCATTTATTAATCAATTACCTGAATAGAGCTCCCCGCTGTTTGAAATATCTAGTGTATTTTTATTTTCCTAGCTGAATGCTAATACACCATCCTTAATAATGAACACAGGTTTATATAAAAAAAGATAAAATTAATACAAATTTATTTACATTACATATTTACTCATCCTTTTCTTTCTTTTTTTAATTTCCTTATGTTTTTAATTTATTTTTGAGAGACAGAGAGAGACAGCGCAATGAGGGGAGGGTCAGAGAGTGAGGGAGGTACAGAATCTGAAGCAGGCTCCAGGCTCTGGGCTAGCTGTCAACACAGAGCCCGATGTGGGGCTCCAACCCACGAACCATGAGATCATGGCCTGAGCCGAAGTCAGATGCTCAACTGACTGAGCCACCCAGGCACCCCTTACTGATCTTTTCTAATGTTCAGCATATGATGCTAGGCAAGGGGAATGGGGCTGAAATATTTATAATATAGCCTAATTACATTTACAAAGAATTATGATAAATATACATTATGATAACTCCATGAGGAAGAATGAAATCAAAGAGCTTTGAATTTCAGGAGATTACATATATGCCTTAGGAAACTAAAGAAAGCTTCATATGAGTGTGTTCATAATGCAGATAAAATACTTGAACTAGTGACCTGGCTGGTGGGCTAGGTTCTATTATTGGGAATTATAGTACCTGACCTTTGTATGTGAGCAACCTGGAAATTACGTTTTACTCTTTTCTCCACAGTTTTCCCTTCAACACACTTTGTGTCAGTCATTATCACCAGGATGTGTGCATATGACGGGGAGGGACATGGTGTCACATTTCTTGCAGTGGATAGCAGGAAAAATTGAAAATATTTCCTATGGGATTATATCGCTTATCCATTCTCCATCTCCTTATCACCATTTAAAAGTCAATGAATTATATCTCTAAAGTCAATTCCAGGCTTTAAATTTTTATGACTATATGAAAAAAACATTAGCAACAAAGAGAAAAAAATGTATGATATACATACCTTTGGTTCAGAATCATTGTGTGGCACAAAACAATTCATATTTTAAAATACTGCCAATGAAAACAAGGGGAGAGACAAGATTATACATAATATCCTTACTCTTGTTCTCAAAATGTGTTGATTTATAATATTTGGTAAACACTCCTAAACTATTTAAAGAAATCTTTATGGAATATTTATATATAATTTTTACTGGTAGAAGGAAAACATTGTCTACTTAGACATTAGTGTATGCAATTAATTTTATTTACTTATGATTATTGGGGTTGCATTCAAGGTTGTTCTTATATGTGTTAATCTTGTATTTCAAACTAGAAACTTTTTTAATTTCTCTGGTCTTTATTTGAAATTTTTTAAATTTTTTATTCATTTTAAAAAATTTTATTTGAGAGAGTGAAAGAGAAGAGAGGAGTAAATGGAGAGAGAGAATCCAGAGCAGACTCAATGCTAAGCACAGAGCCTGATGGGGCTTGATTTCATGACCTTGGGATCATGACTTGAGCCTAAAACATAAGGAAGACCCTTAACTGACTGAATGACCCAGGCACTCCTGCAAAAAATTTTAAAAAATGAATACTGCATTTATCTCTTTTAGCATTTTCTAAAATAATGAAAATATATAAAACTATAAATAGTCTTTGACATATTTTTCCTTAAGTTTTCATCCCATGTTGTTGTTTCTATATTTTCTAAATAACATATACTTTATTCTTTGATCTAGAAGAATTTGTAAGCATATTTTTTTAATTTTCAAGAGATTAATCATTTGGTCACATCAAAACTTATTTATTTCAAATTGTGTTTATACTGATTAGAAAATGTAAGATATTAAACATGTTTTAGATTAAATTTTTGTGGCTAAATACACAATTAGTTTTTTGTACAGTACTCAGGGACATAAAAACAGTATAACTGTTTATGAGGTACAATTTTATCTGCTTATAAAATATAGCTTATTGGCATAAAGACCCATCCATATAGCAGTTGAGACTGAGAGAGCTTCTGGGTGCTGAAGGCACCCACATTCTTGGAGGGTGGTGCATCCCAACTCCCTGGGGACAGCAGCCACTGTGATCTGGCCCCTTGGACCTCAACCATCTGTATTCATCAGGATAAATTGTAATAGTTGTCCACTCTTCAAAACCTGCTAAGTAGCAAAAACAATGTTCCCACTACCACTTTGAAGCTACACGTAGAGGTTGACTCAAAAGAAATTCCCTAAAACAGTCAGTACAGATGAACCCTTACCTGCCTCAATGGACAAAAAAATAAATGACTCCAGAATGGAACCCATTTCTGAGATGATGGAATCCCATGTTTCATTAGCATTTAAAACAACTCATTACAGAATTGAGACAAGATGGTGGAGAAATAGGAAGTTTGCACTTCCAGCCTCCATCTCTCAAACAAAGAAGGGCTGAGGCCAAAGAACTCTAAACTGCAAGATCTGGGAGGAAAAGAGATGAAGTTCACTAAGAAGACAGCCTCATAGGGCTACCTCAAGAAACAAGCCAAAGTACAAATGATGGAGAGTCCCAAATATCACTACAAGTAAAAGAAAAAAAAATAAACAAAGTCACAACAAGAGAAACCAAGGGACACAATTAAAAGTATACTTCCTGAATGGCTAGGCACTGGACAGTCTATGAGCCTGTTTAATATAGCAGTACTCGCAGCTGCAGAGCACATAACAGGCTTTTAAAAACTTACAAAGGACAGAAAACTAGTCAAAATGATGAAATGGAAGAACTCTCTTCTAAAAAAAATTCCAGGAAGAAGTGACAGCTAAAGAATTGGTCAAAACAGATATAAGTAACATAACTGACCAAGAATTTAGAACAATTGTCATAAAATTAATTGTTGGGCTTGAAAAAGGCATAGAAGACACCAGAGACGCTATTGCTATGATTATGTACCTTAAAAACAGTTATGACGAATTAAATAATGCTATAAATGAGGTGCATAATAAAATTGAGGCAGCCACTGCACAGATTGTAAAGGCAGAGTGGAGAATAGGTGAATTAGAAGACATAATTATAGAAGAAATAAGAGGCTGAGAAAAAGAGAGGTAAATTGATCCAGGAGCACAAAAAGGGAATTTGAGAACTGAGTGATGCAATCAAACAATAATATCCATGTCATAAAAATCCCAGAAGAAGAAGAGAGAGAAAGGGGCCAAAGGGGTACTTGAACAAATTAAACCTGAGAATTTCCCCAATCTAGGGGAAGAAACAGACATTGAGATCCAAGAGGCACAGAGAACTCCCCTCAGACATAACTTGAATCAATCTTCTTAATGATATATCATAGTGAAACTGGCAAAATATAAGGATAAAGAGAGAATTCTGAATGCAGCGAGGGATAAATGAGCCATAACATACAAAGGGAGACATATCAGGTTGGTTGCAGACCTATCTACTGAAACTTAGTAGGCCAGAAGTAATGGCAGAAATCTTCAATGTAATGAACAGGAAACATATGCAGCCAAGAATCTTTTATCAAGCAAGCCTGTCATTCAGAATGGGAGAGACAAAGGTTTTCCCAAACAAACACAAACTGAAGTAATTAATCACCACTAAATCAGCCCTACAAGAAATCTTAAGGGGGACTCTATGAGGGAAATGTTGCAAGGAACACAAAGTACCAGAGACACCACTACAAGCATGAATCCTATAGAGAACACAATGACTCTAAACGCATATTTTTAATAAAATCACTGTATATAAATGGACTATATGCTCCAATCAAAAGACATGGGGTAAAAGAATGGATTAAAAAAACCAAGACCCATCTATCTGCTGTCTACAAGAGATTCGTTTTAGACTTGAGGACACCTTCAGATTGAAAGTTAGGGGATGGAGAATTATCTAACATGCTACTGGAAGTCAACAGAAAGCTGGAGTAGCCTTACTTATATCGGACAAACTGGGCTTTAAAGTAAAGGCAGTAACAGGAGATGAAGAATGGCATTATATAATAATTACAGGGTCTATCCATCAGGAAGAGCTAACAATTATAAATTTCTATGCATCAAATTCGGAAGCACCCAATTACATAAAACAATCACAAACAGAAACAATCTTATTGATAAGAATGTGGTAATTGCAGGGGACTTTAATAAAACCCTTACAGCAATGGATAGATAAACTACACAGAAAATCCCTAAAGAAACAATGGACCTGAACAGCACATTGGAACAGATGAGTTTGACAGATAAATTTGAACTCTACATCCTGAGTCTATGGAATTCACTTTCTTCTCAAGTGCACATGGTACATTCTCCAAGATAGACCACACACTGAGTGTGCCCTCAATAAACATAAAAGAATTGAGGCCATACAAAGCACATGTTCAGATCACAATGCTATGAAACTTGAAATCAATCACAGGAAAAAATCTGGAAAACCTCCAAAAACATGGAGGTAAAAGAACATCCTACTAAAGAATGAAAGGGCCAATCAGGCAATTAGAGAAGAAATTAAAAATATATGGGAACAATGAAAATGAAAAAAATACAATCCCAAATCTTTGTGATGCAGCAAAGGCAATCCTAAGAAGAAAATACATTGCAAACCAAGACTATTGTTCCCAAATCAGACAGTGACCCAGCAAAAAAAGAGAACTATAAGCCAATATTCCTGATGAATATGGATGCAAAAATACTTAACATATACTGGCAAATCGAATTTAAGAGCATATAGAAAGAATGATCCACCATGATCAAGTGGAATTCATTTCTGGATTACAGGGCTGGTTTAGTATTCACAAATCAATCAATGTGATACAGGACATTAACAAAAGAAAAGATAGAAAACCATATAATCCTGTGAATAGATGCAGAATAAGCATTTGACAAAATACAGCATCTTTCTTAATAAAAACCCATGGGAAAGCCGGGATAGAAAGAACTTCCTTAAGCATCACAAAAGCAATTTATGAAAAGCCCACAGCTAATATCATCCTCAATGGGGAAAAACTGCGAGCTTTCCCTCCTGAGATCAGGAACATGACAGGGATGTCCACTCTCACCACTGTTATTTAGCATAGTGTTGGAAGTCCTAGCATCAGCAATCAGACAACAAAAGGAAATAAACGGCATCAGAATTGACAAAGATGTAGTCAAATTTTTACTTTTCACAAATGACATGATACTCTAAATGGAAAACATGGGAGACCCTACTAGAAGCCTACTAGAACTGATCCATGAATTCAGCAATGTCGCAGGGTACAAAATCAACATACAGAAATCAGTTGCATTTTTATACACCAATAATAAAGCTACACAAAGAAATCAAGAAACTGATCCCATTCAAAATTGCACAAAAAACAATGAAATACCTAGGAATAAACCTAACCAAAGATGTAAAAGACCTATATGATGAAAAGTATAGAAAACTTATGAAGGAAATTCAAGAACATACAAAGAAATGGAAAAACATTCCATGCTCATGGCTTGGAAGAATAAATATGAAATTGTTAAAATGTCATTATTACCCAAAGCAATCTATACATTCAATGCAATCCCCATCAAAATTGCACCAGCGTTCTTCTCAAAACTAGAACAAACAATCCTAAAATTTGTATGGAACCACAAAAGACCCCGAAGAGCCAAAGTAATATTGAGGAAGCTAACCAAGGTGGGAGGCATCACAATCCCAGACTTTAGTTTCGACAAAGCTGCCATCATCAGGACAGTATGGTATTGGCACAAAACAGATACCCAGACCAATGGAATAGACTAGAGAACCTAGAATTGGACCCACAAATGTATGGCCAATTAATCCTTGACAAAGAAGGAAAGAGTATCCAATGGAAAAAAAAAAGACAGCCTCTTTACCAGATGGTGCTGGGAGAACTGGACAGCAACATGTAAAAGAATGAAACTAGACCACTTTCTTACACCGTACACAAATATAAACTCAAAATGGATGAAAGACTTGAATGTGAGACAGAAAACCATCAAAATACTAGAGGAGAAAGCAGGAAACAATCTCCTTGACCTCAACCGCAGCAATGTCTTAAAATTTTTTTTTATGTTTTTAAATTTATTTTTGAGAGAGAGAGAGACAGCATAAGCAGGGGAGGGTCAGAGAGAGGGAGATACAGAACCTGAAGCAGGATCCAGGCTCTGAGCTGTGCTGTCAGCATAGAGCCTGATGCGGGGCTCAAACCCACGAACCGTGAGATCATGACCTGAGCCGAAGCTGGCGCTTAACCGACTGAGCCACCCAGGTGCCCCAACCACAGAAATTTCTTACTGGACACATCCCCAAAAGCGAGGGAATCAAGAGCAAAACTGAACTATTAAAACCTCATCAAGGTAAAAAAGCTTCTGCACTGCAAAGGAAATAATAAAAAAAAAAAAAACTAATAGGCAACCGATGGAATGGGAAAAGATAGTTGCAAATGACTAATCAGATAAAGGGCTAGTATCTATGAGGTACTTACCAAACTCCACACCTGAAACACAAATAATCCAATGAAGAAATGGGCAGAAGACATGAACAGACACTTCTCCAAAGAGGACATCCAGATGACCAACAGACACATGAAACGATGCTCAGTATCACTCATCATCAGGGAAGTACAAATCCAAATCACACTGAGGTACCACCTCACACCGGTCAGAGTGGCTAAAATGAACACATCAAGAGACTATAGATGCTGGTGAGGGTGTGGAGAGACGGGCACCCTCCTACACTGTTGGTGGCAATGTAAACTGGTGCAGCCGCTCTGGATAACAGTGTGGAGACTCCTCAAAAAACTATTAGTAGAACTCCCCTATGACCCAGCAATAGCACTGCTAGGGATTTACCCAAGGGATACAGAAGTGCTGATGCATAGAGGCACATGTACCCCAATGTTCATAGCAGCACTGTCAATAATAGCCAAATAATGGAAACAGCCTAAATGTCCATCAACTGATGAATGAATCAAGAAAATGTGGTTTATATTTACAATGGAATAGTACATGACAATGAGAAAGAATGAAAGATGGCCATTTTTAGGAACGTGGATGGAACTCGAAGGTGTCATGCTAAGTGAAATAAGTCAGGTGGAGAAGGACAGATACCATATATTTTCACTCATATGTGGAACAAGAGAAAGTTAACAGAGGACCATGTGGGAGGGAAAGGGGAAAAATGGTTATGGAGAGGGAGGGAGGCAAACCATAAGAGACTCTTAAATACTGAGAACAAATTGAGGGCTGATGGGGTTTGGGGAGAAGGGAAAATGGGTGATGAGCATGGAGGAGAGCACCTGTTGGCATGAGCACTGGGAGTTATATAAAAACCAACTTGAGAATAAACTACAAAAAATTTTCAATAAAAATTAATAAATAATATAAAGCTTAGTTTTTTGTTATTTAGATGCCTACTTCTTTATTTCTTGGATCCTTCATTTGTTAAATTCTGAAAGAAAAATATAACTAAACATATTTCATTAAAATATTTAAATATCAATTATTTTTATAAGCAGGGATACCCACTTACCATAATGTAACTAAAGATCAATGTTATTTTTTCCTTTCCATATCTTTTTAAAATTTTTTAATGTTTTTATTTATTTTTGAGAGAGAGAGACAACGTGAGCAGGGGAGGGTCAGAGAGAGAGAGGGAGACACAGAATCTTAAGACAGGCTCCAGTCTCTGAGCTAGCTTTCAGCACAGAGCCCGAGGCGGGGCTCAAACCCACAGACTGTGAGATCATGACCTGAGCTGAAGTTGGACACTTAACTGACTGAGCCACCCAGGCCCCCCAATCCTTTCCATATCATTTAAACTTTTTCCTATTTACTATTATTTCTTCTTTCCTCTTTCCTTCTTGTTGTTCATTTTCTGGTAATTTTGTACTTCTAATATGTAAGGTATTGTAAAGATTTTTTCTTGTTTTAGAGAATATGTATGTAGATAATGATAAACTCTACACTCATTCACTGAAATAAAATCTTAACACATGTGTTAACTTTTAACAGTAGCCAGCAGGATAAAAATGTAATGTAAAGCTCAAAAAAAAAATAGGAGAGTATACAGAAAGCATTAATTAAACAAATCTTAATATGGATATACTTTAAACATGGTAAATAAAAATTAAAAACTTAGACATTCAAATACCTAAAAATAGAGATTATAATAAATTAAATTCACTAACTTATTTATTAAATACAAGATGTTCTCATTTATGAAAGGCACACCTATATGAAAATGATCTGTAACATGCAAATGAATGAAACTGGACCATTTTTGAAGACCATACACAAAAATAAAATCAAAAGGATTAAAGCCCTGAAGGTGAGACATTAAACATTAAAATTGTAGAAGACAACACAGTCAGTAACCTCTTTGACATAGGCTCTAGCAACTTCTTACTAGACATGTCAACTGAGACAAGGGAAACCAAAGCAAAATAAACTATTGAGACTTCATCAAAATAAAAAGTTTCTGTACAGTGAAGGAAACAATCAAATGGATGGTTTAGAAACCATCCATTGGTTTCTAAAGGGAAACCAATGGATGATGGGTATTAAGGAGGTCGTTTCTTGTGATGAGCTCTGGGTGTTGTATGTAAGTGATGAATCACTAAAATCTACTCCTGAAACTAATATTATGCTATATATTAACTTGAATTTAAATAAAAAACTTTAAACCAACAAAAAAGGCAACCAAGAGAATGGGAGAAGATATTTGCAAATACCCTCTGTATTTGTGATAAATGGCTAGTATGCAAAATATACAAAGAACTTATAAAACTTGTAAAACTCAACACCGAAAAAACAATTAATCCAGTGAAGAAATGGGCAGAAGTCATAAATAGACATTTTTCCAAAGAAAATATACAGATGACCAAAGGCTGCATAAAAAGATGTCCAACATTATTTATCATCAAGGTAATATACATCAAAAGTACAATGAAAAATCTCCTCATACTACACATTATAATGGCTAAAATCAACAACACAAAAAAGCAGCAGGTGTTTGTGAAGATATGGATAATGGGGAAACCTCTTGCACTGCTGGTAGGAATGCAAACTAGTGCAGCCGCTCTGGTAAACAGTGTGGAGTTTGCTCAAAAATTAAAAAATGGAACTATCCTAGGACCCAGCAATTTACCCAAAAGCATACAAAAATACAATTTCTAAGACATACATGCACCAGGATGTTTATAACGGCATTATCTACAACATCCAATTGTGTGTACAGCCTAAGTTTCCCTCAACTGATAAACGAATAAAGAAAACACACACACACACACACACACACACACACACACACAGAGGAATATTATTCAGCTATAAAATAAGAATGAAATCTTACCATTTGCCTAGATGGAGATGGAGGAGCTAGAAAATATTATGCTAAGCAAAATCAGTCAACCAGAGAAAGACAAATACCATATGTTTTCACGCATATGTGGATTTTAAGAAACAAAACAAACAATCATAAGGGGAATAGAGATAAGCATACCCAGAAATGGACTCTTATCTATAGAGAACAAACTGATGGTTACCAGAGGACAGAGGAAAATTGGGTGGGGGATGTGTTAAATAGGTGATGTGGATTAAGGGTACACTTGTGATGAGCACAGAGTGTTGTATGTAATTGTTGAATCACTAAATTTACACCTGAAACTAATATTTCACTATATGTTAACTAACTGGAATTTTAACAAAACAAAAACTTAGACAAAACCTGGGGCATTTTTAGGTTTACATTGCATTATTGGACTATCTTAGTTTTGTCATTTTACCTTTTTGAGGAGTATCTAATAGCCTATATTGGGCAACATGGCCAGACATAATCTTGAATGAAAGCAAAATAGAAAGTGAATTTTGGCCTTGGATACAGAGAGAACTTAAAATTAATTTAATTGATATACTGTACATGATTATTTCAAATCCCTCTGGCATAATTTCCCATGAGTAATCCAAGAAGAAACAGTATTTAGTATTACAGTAGCAGTTTTATTTTAAGTTTTATTTTATAATAATTTTAGAGCTGTTAAATATAATTGAGTAAACACTGCAGAAGATACAGAATAGAGATCTGTAAGAGAAAACACTGTCCTGAAAGGGCAAAGAATGTAATGAGGAAATATAAGATAAATTAGAAACAAAACAATTGCATAAAAAGCATTAAAAGTGTAGAATTCAAGAGAGAGATGGTTCACTTGGTTGGGAGTATTTGGGAGGGTCTACAAAGGCAGAAGAATTTCAGCATGATTTTTTTGGAGAGATAAGAAATTTTCAGTTGAGAATGAGAGGTGGCAATTATGCATCCTGAAGACAGAATAGCCAGAAAACTAATAAGCTCTTACAGACAGTCTATAAATTAAAATGAAGGTATAGAGTATAGAGAGTAGTATTGTTAACCATAATAGCAGTGTTGTATATTAGATCTCCAGAACTTGCAAGTAGATGTTTGTACTGTTTGATGGACATCCCTCTATTTCCTCTACTATCCAGCCCCTGGCCCCTGGCAACCACATTTCTATACTCTGTTTCTATGAGTTCAGCATTTTTAGGTTCTACATATAAGTGATATCATATAGTATTTATCTCTCTCTGATATATTTTATATATCATATCTGATATATATGTGGATATATATTTTTATATATCATATTCTTCAGATCTTCTTTATTTATCCATAGATAGACACTTAGGTTGTTTCCTTATCTTGGCTACTGTGAATAATGCTGTAATGAAAGTAAGTGTAGATACTCTTCTAGATTCTGGTTTTATTTCCTTTGGATGTACACCCAGAATTGGAATTGCTGGACCATATGGTAGTTTTATTTTTAATATTTTGAGAAACCTCCATTCTGTTTTCTGTAATGGCTGCACCAATTTACATTTCCACCAATTGTGCACAAGAGTTTCCTTTTCTCCACATCCTTGCCTATTCTTGTTATCTTTTTATATAATATAATAACCATTCTAACAGGTATGAGGTGATATCTCATTGTGGTTTTGTTCACATTTACTAGATGATTAGATGAGCATCTTTTAATTTACCCGTTGTCCATTTGCATGTCTTGGATTCATTTTGAAATTGGATTTCTTGCTATTGAGTTGTATGATTTCCTTATATATTTTAGATATTTAACCCCTTAGTAGATATGATTTGTAAATAGTTTCTCCCATTCTGTAAGCTGCTATTGTATTTTGTTGATTGTTGCTGTGAAAAGCTTTTTACTTTGATGTAGTGGCATTTATTTTTTTTTCTTTTGTTCCTTGTACTTTTGAAGTCATATCCAAAATTTCTTGCCAAGATCAACATTAAGGAACTTTTTTCTTATGCTTTCTTCTAGAAGTTTTAGGATTATTTTGTTCTTACTTTCACTTAACACAATACCTATGTAATGAAAACAAAGTGACTGCTTTTATTCTCAGAATAATTTACTTGTATAGGCTCAGCTTAAGTTCTGGACTCTGAATATAGTCACTAATTGCTTTTTGACACTTCATTGAATGATTTAGGCATATATAATGGCTGAGGGATGTGTAATATTATCTCAGAAGAACATATTTTACTTTGCAGTTTCATAACATTTGATTTAAAAAATAATTACTTTTGTAGTTTAATAAAATTTCAGCTGCTGTATGTTTATGCTTAAACTAGGGAGAAATACTAGTCATTGATGATTAAAAGGCACTAGAAAGCATAGATGGTGATATCAAAGCCATAGCACATATCAAACTTTGAAGAGATCACCTGGGGATTGTTTAAAGAAAAATACTGCTTTTGACTTTTGATTCTGTATTTGTTTGACTGAACTCTTGAAGTATTCCCAAGCAGACATAGTATTGTTTGAGGAGGAAATATTGATCCAAACAGTGTTTTAAAACTAAACATACAAAGAGAGTAAATGACCTTCAAATACTGCACCTGGTCTTATATGTCTATGAAATACTGAAAAAATTATACAGAAAATAGTCATATAAAAACACAGGGAATTACTAGTTCAGCATGGTAAACTTTTTATACATTCAAAAGATTTATAATTATGATAAAAATTTGGGAGTTAACTGGAGTCTCAGAGTAAAGAGTCAGATAGAAATGCTATTAAAAAAGCCATATAGTATCATAGATCATACCCTGGGGACAGGTGTCAATGCTGAAATTCCATAGCAACATTAAATGCCATAATTTTTCCTGGATTAATGGTCTTGGCTATTTTTATATGTTAATTTTTAGCAATAATATAATAGTACATAATTATATTTCATTTACTACAGCCAATCAGTGAAGTAAACTGATGAGATAATACAATTTTACATATGATAAATTTTAAGATGGAATCTATTTAATAATCTTCTTACCATTACATAATTAGCAAGAAGTGTCAGGACTCTAAAGTTTTATGATTCAAAATCTGGTAGTTTTCTGCTTATTATCTTATTCTAAGATCTATGGCAAATATTATTTCTAAATGTAAAAAATGCAGTTTACAATTAAAATTACTTAATAATATGATATCATATTGAACACTCTTTATTCCATAATGATTCAAAAGTAGTTCATGATTTCCCAACTTCCTGTTATTTAATCAGGTTCTGTCACTTCAATGCCTTAAAAAACTTGAATTAATCTATGTTCATCACTACTTTCTACTGCTCAAATTAAGGACCCAGACTATTACAATCACCTTCTGACTAATACAAATTCTTCCCATATCATATCTCAACATTTTCTCCACACTGATCTCAAAGTGTTCTTGTGTGATTATGTTATTTCCATGGTTATGATTCTCTATCACCGATAAAATGCATAGCACACTTCTTGGTGAAATATGTGACATTCTTTAACATATCACCGTTGTTTACATCATTATTGTTTGCCCTCCAGTATTCCCATTATATATCCTGTGTATTAGACATATTCAGTTACTTGGGAGTACCCTGAATATATGATGTTTTATTTATATATGTTTGTGAGTGTCTGTACATATATATGTAATGTATATGATTACATACATGATATATTATCTTATGTATTATTATTATGGAACTTGCTTTATCATTTAACAACATTACATGCATGTGTGTGTGTGCAAACATGCAAATATAGATATCTTTCATTTTTTTAATGGATGCAGAGATTCCCTATTATATGTGTATCATAGCTTGGCCATGCTCCACTCATGGACATTTAAACTGTTCCCAGATTTTCATCATCACAAATAAAATGATATAGTCCCCATTGTGTGTATGAGTTTCTCTAGGGGAGATATGGAAAACTAGCATATAATGTTGGCAACTGCAATTTTTTATCCTTAATAAATAATGTTTAATTATACTTTCAAGTGATTTTATCAGTTTTTTCACTGTCCACAAAAATGTATGAGATTACTTATAAACCAGCACCCTTATCAATACCTGATATTAACACTTAGTTATTAACAATCACATGAGTAGAAATTACATAATTTGGGGCAGCTGGGTGGCTCAGTCAGTTAATCATCCGACTTTGGCTCAGGTCATGATCTCACAGTCCTTGGGTTTGTGCCCTGCATCAGGATCTGTGCTGACAGCTCCAAGCCTAGAGCCTGCTTCGGATTCTTTGTCTCCCTCTCTCTCTGCCCCTCCCCTTCTCACTCTCTGTCTCTCAAAGTAAAAAATAAAGACATAAAAAATTTTAAAAAAGAAATTACATAATTTAAGTATACACTTTTTAAATAACTAGTAGGTTTGAACATCTTTTTCTGTTTATTTAATAATATTCATATTTCTTATTCTCTGAAAGACCTCTCTTTTAAATTTATTTTGAGACAGAGAGAGAGAGAAGAAAGAGAGAGCAGGGAAGGGACAGTAGGAGAGAAAATGAGAGAATCCCAATCAGGCTCTGCACTGTCAAGATAGAACCTGACACGGGGCTCAATCACACAAACAGTGAGATCATGACCTGAGCCAAAATGAAGAGTCAGATGCTTAACTGACTGTGCCACCCAGGTGCCCCTCTTTGAAAGACATTTTATTACGTAGCAATTTTTGTTTGTTTTTTCACTGTTCTGCAGGGTGGTGTTTTTTTTTTTTTTGCATATTTCAGATAAGAATCTGTAATGCTCTGTGTTTTTCTTATCAAACATGATAACCCAATACAGATATACCTAAGCAAAATTGTAATTTATTGGAAGGTTATCATGTGTAACAATCTACTAAAAGACCAGAACTTGAAAGTAGGCTGAAACCAAAGAAATACTGGAGTCCCTGTCAACAGTAATCAGATCAAAGGTCAAGTAGGAGCCCAGACTGACCCTTTGCTTCTATTATTGTTGCTACAATAATTATAAACTCTGTCTCCATATCCTTGCATCATTTACAACAGATTCAAATTCCTTAGAAAGTACATACCAATGGCTAGGCAAAAGTAGTATGCCACCCTCTGGCTATACTGGGTCATGAAGAGGAAGGATCTTGCCTTTTAGCTTCAATAGTTTTAGTTAGAATTACTGCAATATCAGGCGCCCTTTAAGATGATAAATATCGTCGAAAGTTCCCAAAATGAGAAGAGAATCCATCAAGGAAATAAGGTTGGAAGAAGATGTTGGAGAAATTAAACAATGCTGGCAACAAAAAAGACATTCTGTACCAATATGGCAGAGATAAATTTATTATTGAGTAAGCATTAAGAGATTTGCATACATGTAAGGTAGCATGAAAGTGACTGCAAAATAAAGACAATGTTTTTATACAAATTTATACAATAAAGTAAAAGGAAAAACAATTAAAATTTCTCTAACCTTCCTGAAAACCAAATAGATCCATCTTGTGACTTTTCTTCTATATATCTTATGAGACAATCTTGCATTAATTTCAGAAGTAGGTGTTTATAGATCCAATGGTCAGAAAGCCTGTGACAAAAGCGCCGAGCGCCCAGAGGCTGGGCGCTGGGCCCGCTGAAACCCGCGAGTCCCCAGGCGCACCGCTCCTAGCCGGGCGGGGCGGCGGGAGACTGGAGGCGGACAGGTCAGCGGGGATCGGCACAGTGCGGGGCAGCCGAGAGAGAGCCCGGAGGCGCACAGATTCCCCGACAGTCGCTCACGCGGGGCGCTGGGTATCCAGAGGTGCACGGACCTTCACAGCCACGCGCGGTACCGCCGGGCAAGGCAGGAGAGAGACCAGGGGAAGAGAAGTAGAGACTGAATCACTCACAGCGCAATCCCTGCAGAGGATTTAGCCCCCAGGACTGAGGGCCGCTGAGCTCTGAGAGAGAGACCCGTCCCTTCAGCGGGGGCGTTCAGTCGGACCAGGCAGCTCACCGACTTCAGGTGGAGCCAGGGGAGAACTCTGACTTCACAAACCCCCTATCCGCCCCGACCAGAAAGCTGCCCACCTGCGGACGATTTTAACTGTGGTGGCAATATTGAGGGTGCGGGCAAGGACTTAGAACCGGGCGGAACTTGGAAAACAGAAACAATTAGATCCGCCCAAGGCACAAGAAGGTTGGACTCCAGAGAGTGGCTGGAACGCATGATCTGAGGGGGACTTGGGGCGCCCATCGCCATTCTTCTCCTCGCATCCACCAAGGCGGGGCCTCAGAGAGCAGCCCTTGGGACCCGACCCACCTGCACCAAGCCACGCCCATCAGGGCTGGAGAGATGCTGCCCTTGTGATTAATACCGTTAAGTGGTTTTTTTTTCTTAATATTTTTAATTTTTAATTGTCCCCCGTCTTCTCTTTACTATCTTCCTACTTCC
>PISW01015081.1:0-18387 GCA_004023785.1 Mungos mungo | reverse complement strand
ATCTGTTCCAATGTGTCGTTCAGGTCCATTGTTTCTTTAGTGATTCTCTGTCCAGTTGATCTATCCATTGCTGTCAGTGGAGTATTAAAGTCCCCTGCAATTAGCACATTCTTATCAATAAGATTGTTTCTGTCTGTGATTAATTGTTTTATGTATTTGGGTGCTCCCGAATTTGGCGCATAGATATTTATAATTGTTAACTCTTCCTGATGGAGAGACCCTGTAATTATTATATAATGTCCTTCTTCATCTCTTGTTACTGCCTTTACTTTAAAGTCCAGTTTGTCTGATATAAGTATGGCTACTCTGGCTTTCTTTTGGCTTCCAGTTGCATGATAAATATTTCTCCATCCCTTTACTGTCAACCTGAAGGTATCTTCAGGTCAAAAATGAGTCTCTTGTAGAAAGCAAATAGATGGATTTTGTTTTTTTATCCATTCTGCTACCCTGTGTCGTTTGGTTGGAGCATTCAGTCCATTTACATTCAGTGTTATTATAAAAAATGTGGGTTTAGAGTCATTGTGTTCTCCCTAGAATTCATGTGTATAGTGGTGTCTCTGGAACCTTGTATTCTTTGCAACATTTCCCTCATAGAGTCCCTCTTAGGGTTTCTTGTGGGGCTAGTTTGGTGGTGATGAATTCTCTCAATTTTTGTCTATTTGGGAAAACCTTTATCTCTCCTTCTATTTTGAATGACAGGCTTGCTGATAAAGGATTCTTGGCTGCATGTTTTTTCTGTTCATCACATTGAAAATTTCCTGCCCTCCCTTCCTGGCCTGCCAAGCTTCATTAGATAGGTCTGTAACCACTCTGATAGGTTTCCCTTTGTACATGAGGGCCCTTTTATCCCTAGCTGCTTTCAGAATTCTCTATCTTTATATTTTGCCAGTTTCACTATGAAACGTCATGCCAAAGGTTGGTTCAAATTACATCTTAAGGGGTTCTTTGTGCCTCTTGAATTTCAATGTCTATTTCTTTCCCCAGATTTGGGAAATTCTGTTATAATTTGGTCTAGTATCCCTTCAGGATCTTTCTTTCTGTCTTCCTCTTCAGGAATTCCTATGATATGGATGTTGCTCCATTTGATTGTATCACTCAGGTCTTGAATTCTCCTTTCCTGCTCCTGAATCAATTTCTCTCTCTTTTTTTCAGCTTCCTCTTTTGCTATAACTATATCTTCTAATTCACCTATTCTTCTCTCTGCCTCATCAATCCTTGAGGTGGCTGCCTCCATTTTATTATTCACTTCATTTATAGCCTTTTTTAACTCATCACACGTATTTTCAAAGTTCCTAGTCATTGTCTCAGTTGATTCTTTGATGCTTTTTTCAACCCCAGCGATTAATTTTATGACGAGTTTTTAAAATTCTTGTTTGGTGATGTTGTTTAGGTCTGTGTTGAGCAGTTCTGTGGCTGTGACTTCTTCCTGGAGGTTCTTCAGGGGAGAGTTCCTTCGTTTTGTCATTTTTGCTAGTTTTCTGTCCCTTGTCAGTTTTAAAAAGCTCATTGTGCACTGTGCACCTGTTAATATTTCTCTGTTAGAGGAGGCTTATTGACTGTCCAGGGCCTGTCGTTTCAGGAAATATTCTTTTAATGGTGTCTCTCAGTTTCTCTTGCTGTACCTTTGAATATTTTATTTCCCTACTCAGCGATATTTGGAACTCGCCATCATGCACATTTTGGCTTGTTTCTTGGGGCAGCCCTCAGAAGGAAAACAGACAGACAAACACAGAGGGAACAGAAGCACACAAACGCACAGACAAATCAAGCAAACAAACAAATTAAAAGGGGGAAAGGAAGGAAAGAAAATGAAGAGGAAAGAGAAGAAAAGAAAAAAAATAAAGAGGTTCGAGACAACAAAGGACAATGGACAGTCTAAAAGTGTATGACCAGTTGAGGGAAGAGATAAGGATGATATACAGGAGAATATACCTGAATTGCAAGAAAGGGGGAAAAAAAAGGAGAAAGGAGAAAGGAAAATAAGGAGTAAAAATTTTTAAAAAATATTTAAGTAGAAAAAGTAATAATAATAAAAAATAAGTACAAAAAGAAAAAGAAAAAAAAGCAGCAGCAGCTCCCCCTCGCGGATAGGCGTGGTTTGGTGTAGTAGGTCTCAGGGGCTGCTCTCAGAGGCCCCGCCTTGGTCGTTGCAGAGAGTAGAATGGTGGTGCTCCACACTCTGCTGGAACTAAGTGCTGTAGGCCATTCTAATGAGTCCGATTTCCTTGTGCTGCAGCTGAGCCAAGTTGTATTTTCCAGGCCCACCTCATTTCAAAATCCTAGTCCATGCACTTTTATGCTGCCACAGATGAGATGTACTTGCTTTGGTGGCTGGCTTCTTAGCCAGGATCTCGTAGGGGGAGGCAGCTGTTTCTCTAGGCACTGGCAGGGATTGTGCTGCCACTGCCAGAGGTGAAGTGTGCTACCTGAGGCGAGGAGCGCAGCAGAAGGCGAAGTGCACGCCTTACAGGTGCCACTGCCAACTTCCCGCCCCCAGCCGGGATCGCGATTGCACTGGGGGAGGGATCAGTTATTCTTGGCACCTGCCAGTTTTACTATGATATGTCGAGCCAAAGGTCGATACAAATTACGTCTTAAGGGGGTTCTCTGTGCCTGTTGGATTTCAATGTCTGTTTCCTTCCCAAGATTGGGGAAGTTTTCAGCTATAATTTGTTCAAGTACCCCTTCAGCCCCTTTCTCTCCTTCCTCTTCTTCTGGAATTCCTACGATACAGATATTATTCCATTTGATTGTATCACTCAAGCCAAACAAGCCAAAGTACACGTGGTGTCGCATATGGTGGAGAGTCTCAAATATCATGATGAGTAGGGAAATAAAATAACCAAAGTCTCAACAAAAGAGACCAGAGGACACCATTAAAAGAACACATCCTGAATGAACAGGCCCTGGACAGTCTATGAGCTTCCTTTAACATAGCAGTACTTGCAGGTGCAGAATGTATAACAATCTTTTAAAACCTACAAGAGACAGAAAGCTAGACAAAATGATGAAACAGAATAACTCTTCACTAAAGAAATTCCAGGAAGAAGTGACAGCTAAAGAATTGGCCAAAGTAGATATAAGCAACATAACTGACCAAGAATTTAGACCAATAGTAATAAAATTAATTGCTGTGCTTGAAAAAGACATGTAAGACACCAGAGATACTATTGCTACAAAGATTATGGACCTTAAAAATAGTTGTGATGAATTTTAAAATGCTATAAATGAGGTGCACAATAAAATGGAGGTGGCCACTGCAAGGACTGAAGAGGTAGAGAAGAGAATAGGTGAATTAGAAGATACAGTTATAGAAAAAGAGGAAGCTGAGAAAAAGAGAGATAAATTGATCCAGGAGCACAAAAGTAGAATTTGAGAAATGAGCAATATAATCAAATTGAATAATATTCGTATCATAGGCATTTCTAAAGAAGAAGAAGAGGAACAAGAAGAAGAACAAGAGAGAAAGGGACTGAAGGAGTACTTGAACAAATTATAGCTGAGAACTTCCCCAATCTGGGGAAGGAAACAGACATTGAAATCCAAGAGGCACAGAGAACTTGCCTCAGATGAGACCATCAAAGGTCCCTGGAAAGGTCTCTAAGCCTCTAAATTGCAGTTTCCTTCAATTGCTTAATGGAACTGTTATAAAAATTAGGTGGGGTTATTTGATACTGCCTACAAGGTCTGGCCCATACAAGATGCCCAATAAATGTTAGTGCTTTTTCCCCTCATGCCTCTCCACACCATCTGCAAAATATTCTACTTGTGAAAATGAGTTTGAAGAACAACATGCATATGGTACATGATGAGTATGAAATATAAATAAAATAAAAGTCAAGCTGATAAAGTGTCAAGCCTTTACATCTAGGGAGGAGATCAGAATTAAGCAGGTAAGCCCTAAAGGTAAGGGAGGGTGGTTTCTGTAATTTGGCATTGTAATGCCTCAGCCATACCCACACAGCTTTGGTTTAAGAAAAAAGTTTTTGTCCTAATACATCAATAAAAATCTCAAAAAAAAAAAAAAAAAAGGTTTTCAAGTTCTACCCTGGTGATGAAATGAAGCCCCTTTGGAAATTCATTCTAAGTAGCTGTTTTCAAAATGTGGTCCACAGACCACTAGCATCAAAATCATCTGAGAACTTGGTAGAAATGCAAATTCTCAGGCCCCATGTCAGAACTACTGAATCAGAAACTCTGGAAGTAGCCCCAATAATCTGTGTTTTAACAAACCCTCCAGGAGATTCTTATATAAGCTATTCTGAGAGCCCCTGCTCTAAACTCTTTATCTGATTCTTAAATGCCTATGTACATGCTGCCAATAGTCATGTGTAAAGAAGGTCCCTTAAATCAGGTGGGCATTTGCCACCAGGTTTTCAGGCAGGGGATGAATTGTATCAAATCACCTATTCAAATTACTCTTAGGATTACAAAATCTGACTTTGTCAGGAATTCATTAAGGAGTTCGGAGACTAAACAACACTCACCTGACTCTCCCAATGCAAGTCAAGCAACAATAGTGCCATTAACCTCATCCACACCTCTCTAGTCCCATACGACCAATCCATTAAGGGAATGGCACCTCATTCAAATTATTTCATTTGCCTAAACTCAATTTGAAGGTTAAAAGTTTTCTTGAGGCTAGGTTGGGGGGAAAGTTAAGAAACCTCCTCACCAACTAACTGCACATGTTTTTCTCCCATGGTTTTCTTTTGTAAAGAAGGACATGCTATAATACATCTTTTAGGTGATGGTGATTTTCACACCAGGAAAGAGTGGGTTCCAGTGACTTTCAAAGGTAGAAATTTCTCCAAGTGAACACCAATGCCTGCCTCAATCACATAAAAGTAAGCAATGCTCCCAGGTAAATCAAACCGCCCACACTAACTTAACTCCTCAGGGAAGGAGGCCTGTCTTTTCATTTGGGGAGATTCTTTTTAAAATAGTCATCTATATTTAAAGAAGTGGTTTTTTTTGCCTGGTTGAACCTGATTTTTCAGTTCTATAAACTGACCATAACAAGAAGTCACTCTGTCCCCAAATAGTCATTTTCCATTTGAAGAAAAAAAAAATAGCTCTTCTCTATACTCCTGAAAATATTCTAGTACAATTTATCACTTACTGGCCTTTGGTTACCTACATGATTTAGTCTGTCCTAAAAAGACATTATGTGTTGAAAATAGTTACCTCATGTTTACTAAACATTTTGAAGTTGAAATCATCTCCTTTGCTACCTTTTATTCAAGTTGCTATATTCTATTTTCAACTGTCTTGGCTCCTTTTTCCTAATCCATGTCTGGTGCCAGCTAAAGCTCTACACATAGTATTTCTTTAGAGTATGTAGAAAACAGGAAACCCGATGTTATAGTTTTTTATGATTTTATTATTATCAAAGTAATACATTTTAATTTATGGGAAAAATGCAGTTTCATATAACATCTGTTTGGCATCTTTCATGTATGTATCTGTCATCCCCTTTACAAAGTGACCTAGTCACACCCAGAGGAGATAGGTAGATGCTATAAGCACCAAGGTCCCCATTTTTCAAACAGAAAAATACACAGTTAAGGTAAAATAATTTATCACAATATAGATGGTAAATCATTGGCAATGCAAGAACCTGAATCCAGGACAAACTAGATATGTTGTACCCGCTTCATCTACCAGCTTTCAATCCTCTCCCTTAATCCTCCCAAGACTCAAAAATACCACAAACTCCACATGAAACAGAGCCTGCTGAGTAATGCCAGCCATGTAAAATTCCCCACATTCCCCTCTTCTCTGCCTCAATTAAAGGCAATATGAGGGTATATAAAATAGTGCCCTTCCTTCCACAAGAACAAGATATCCCTTTGCCATTGAACGGTTTTTATACCTAGGAACTGCTCTCAGCTCCACAGCACCTCAGATCCCAGTTCTTTTCTAAGCTAGCTTGAAATCAGGCAATACTTAACTTTAAAGAGTTCATATTACAACATAATTTGAGATTTCACAGGTGGGACTAAAATAATTAAATTAAATTAAATTAAATTAAATTAATTATATTTAGATTATATTTTAAACACTTCTCCCTAGGAAACAGTTTCAACAAGAATACTCCTGTCAGCTAAAAGTGTTGAGTGCTACCACTCAGGACAGAGACCACCTACCCTAACTTTGGCCAATGGATGATCACCAACCAAGACACCCAAAAAAGGAAAGGTTTTGGTCCCACTTACTCATTGGGAAGAGAATATTGGGCTAATTGTTTATACATTTCAAGAGACTGTGGTTGCTTTGATATGACAGATGTCCCAAGAGGTATATTTGCTCTATTCTGTGACATAGATCAGCTTTTAAGCTCATATGTCAATATCTGCACCATAAGGAAGAATGGCCTCTGGAAAGTGCATTCCAATTTATGAGAGTCACCAGAGTGTGTACTTTGTGCAGCCACACATACACACACAGATGTTTAACCAAGGGCCAGGGTTACATAAAAATAAAACAAGTATTTATAAATAAATGCCCAAATTATCCATTCGATCTATAAGCATTGCTGAGTGTCTAAGACATTCCGGATACAGCAAATGACAAAATAACTCAGATCTCAAACATGAGGAACTCACAATGGACAGTTCTTTAAAAAACAAAAAAATCCCTTGACTCAAGATCATCCACTTTCCCCACATGTCTGAGGCTGGTTCCTGGGCGCCTCCCTTTGGGGTAAGTCCTGCCATCCCTAAGCTTTCCCTTCAAAGAGAAAACACCCAGGGCAGCGACTATCCGGCTCCCAGTTTCAGCTTCAATGCATTCATCAATTTATCACAATAATTTCCTTGTGTTGAAGAAAAACTTGACAGGGATATGAGAGGGAAAATTTTTCTCTTAAAAAAACATAAGGGGAAGGTCATATAGGGAAAGTGGCATCGACCCGGGAGACCACAGCTCTTAAAGTAATATTCAAGGATCACAACATTGACACACTGAATCTACCTGAGACAAATTTGCATCAGACATGGCAGAGCTTCTGTTTCTTAGTCTGTCTTTCCCAGGACATGACTAAGTTGGATTTTCCTTCTGCAGCTTTAATATGTACAGCTGACAATATCACACTGGCATCAAATACATAATTTAAGAGCAAATTAATGATTTTTCTTCAGCTGGCCTGCAATTGCACCTGTACACATTTATCAACTGGGCAAAATTTACCACTGGTTGGTTTACCTTTAACACCACAGAATGGTACTAAAGGAGGCAGGGTAAAAGTCTGACCTTGCAAACACAGCAACTCAGGCAAAATATGCATGGCAGAAAACAGCCACGGCGAGCAGGATGATGCCATTGATGTTAACTATTGTTCTCCACAAAGGCTTCTCAGAGGTGTCTGTCATCTTCTGCTTCATAGCTGCTTCCTCCTCTTTTGTCATTTTGGGGCCCTTCTGCTGGTCCAGGCCACAAAACAGGTCATAGGCCCTCTTGAAACATCCTTTTTTCTCCTCAGGAACTTCTGTGTCAGAGGAAAGGTTAGAGAGAGAAAGAGAGAGAGATGATTGGATATGGAAGCAGGAAGCACAGGGAAAGGTTTCAGGGGAGATACCATGAAATGAAACATCTACTATTCTACAGACATTTCCCAATTTTCTTGTTTGCAGGAATTGAAATGGTTCAAAATGTTTAAGTGAACTTATTAATTATAGGATGATGGTAATAGATGGAGTCTACATCTTTAGGATCAACTAAATTAAGTTTTATCTCTATCAGACCAACACAAATATTTTTGATTTAGGAAAGTCATCATCAAACAGGAAATAATACTTTGTGAGAAGAAATGTTAAAATGGGCTTGGAGATATGACATATGAACAACATGAAAAACCCATTTCTAAAACACATAAACTCATATCTGTTTACCACATCACTGGAAAGCAGTGAGCCTGGCATGACTCAGGAGCATATTGCCTGAAACTTCCAAAGCTTTACAACAGATCCAGCCATGTGGTAATAATTGGTCTGAATACTTCCCGATACAGGGCAGCAACAATCAACACCTGCAGGACTTAATGTCTGCTCTTGCATTTAAACACTACTGAAGCAAGCCACCCAATGTCCCTTTTAAATCTATGATATTCTCACTCAATGTGGAGACATTTTTTGGAAATTGACAAAGCAGGTAGCATGTCCATGTCTCCCTGCTCTAAGGAAGCAGAAAGGGTCTACTTTTTCAACAACATGGTTAACTGCTTGTGACTCTGGGTTCTTTCCAGTACATGCAGAATCACAAGTTTCAAAACTAAAAGGTCACTAGAGACCAAGAGCAGATTATATCAGAGCTGGGATAATAGGCAAAGCCACTTCCTTCCTGAGTCTCAATTTATATGTCTGTAAAATAAGGCCATAATCTCTAGGGCCCTTTTGAGAGCTAGGATTATGTATTTCTGATGGCCATATTCAAAACTTATTCTGCTGCACCTGTGCTCCCCTTCAAATGGAGTGATGAGACCTCCAGCCCAGCACTAGATAAAGCACATATGATCTTGCACTCTCACACCTCTGCATACCACGCATCTCCACAACCATCCTCAATGTGTGCACCACTCCTAAGTAGGGGGGAAAGCTCCAATACGCAGCCTAGGAAAGCATCTCCCCATGATCAGGATAAGTCTCTGAACACTGACTATGCATTATCTTACTGGACTGGACTTAAGGGAAATTTGATTTTCTAAATCTGATGTGGTAAGCTGATGAGACATAAGACCCCAAGTGCCTCTCACCCATCTTCCTGATATCACTAGAACTAACCATAGTAGGTTCCATCTGCTTTCAGTTCACAAGCCCTGACTCTTCCCTTGTCCCTGGCCATGCCACAAATCAAGTCAAGGTGGCAAATATCCAACTCATACTTACATAGTTCACACTGCGAACTATGAGCCATAAGGAGGCTGGGTTGATTCTGCACCTCTCTCTTCCCCTCTCTCTTTAGACCTCAGAGTGAATTTCTCATCCATTCCATCTCATTCCCCACCTCATTCCTTGCTCCCTTCCAAAAGAGAGCTCTGAGATTTGATGATGACATTTTATAAGTGCTTCAGTTCAGAGACCTTGCTATTGGAGAAGTAATGTTTAAGGGCTTGGAAATGGGTTCTGAATCACAAATCACCTATTTCAATGGTCTCCTCTGGGGTTTCTTGGATGTCCTCCTCTCCTGCATCCAAGTCAATACGTTCCTCTTTGCTGTTACGCAGGCTCCAACACAGACGGTAGAGCTATGGAGAAAGCAAAAGAGGTTAGCAGAAAGATCCAAATAGTGTCTTGGGCCAAGGAGTTGTGAGAACAAAGAGATGTGCCCAAGAAAGGAAAAGGTGCACCACTTCCTGAAAGGTGTCAGTGGATAGCTAGCCATTGCTCTAGAACACAGCAGGCATTGGAGGTGGCCCCAGTAAGACATTCACCTTGCTAGTGTTTGCCGAATGAAACTCAATAAAAAATAAAAGCAACAAAAAAAGAGGTATTGTAGTCTCACAGTACCAACAAAAACATAGATAACAGTTTCCATATACAACAATATATCTAAATATGTTGGGCACTTCAATGTGAACTATATACTGAATATGCCAGCTGTTATGATATTATATTTGGAGACTAAGAGACTGCCTCAAATAAAGAAAAGTTTGTTGAATGAATGAACTCTTCTTAAATATGATAACCAGATTTGTTCCTTTTATCACTGGTGCTAAGAAAGAAGACTACACACTTATTTGTCTAGACCAACAGTAGAAGAGTAGAGTTTTGTACTATGTGTTTGTTACATTACAATGACATAATTTGTAGAATTATGAGCCATATTAGAATAGAGTAGAGCTGGAGACATTGCTTCTATGGACATGAAACCAGAAACCTGAAGAAGAACAATTTAATGTGTTCATTCCACCTATGCCCTCTTTTGGGGACTTTCTTCAAGAGGAATCATGGAGCTAAATGTGTTTGGGGCTGCAATACTGGCAAACACTGAGACATCAGGAAGCGTTTAATATAGCACAAAGAAAGCCTGTTGACAGATTCAGCAAATAAACATAATTGTGGTTCTTCTGCCATTAAAGTAGTCTTTGTTTTACATCAATATTGGTCACAGCTTTGAAAAATTCATGAGATTGAAGGTTTCTTAGGAATTCCATAAATCCCTGTACTTGTGTATGCATGACTAAATAGTAAACAAAACCCTTTCTCTTTCTCTATGGGCAAAAATGACCTTAGCTAACTCTCTAGCTCTGTTCTTAAGAAACCTGAAAAAGGTAAAATATCAGCTGTGTTGGGTTACCAGACTATACTACTTATAATAAAAATGACCCATAATTGGAAATCTTCATCTGCATTGGGAGGGCTGTGAATAAATCCTAAACCAAGGCTGACATCTAGAGTTAAAGGAGAGTACTTGCTATTTTTAGAGTCTTGAATCAATTGGACTTTGATATTGTTTGAAATTTCTCAAACTATATGGGTAATTGTTCGGAGGCTTAACTGGAAAAAAATTAAGGGAATGTCATACATCAAATTTCTCTGAGTGTGGTGATTTTTGTAACTAAGTATATCCCTTGCTGGGATCCCTGAAAGTTATACCATGGGACTATTAGAAGAAATTTAAGTTCTTATTTGAGACATGAACATTTAAGCCAGGGTAAGCCCCTGTGCTCACCCATGTGACCTCATTCTCTTGCACCTGTGCTGTCACTCAGGGAGCGAATATCCCCTGGACTGAAATACGAGCTACTATGAAAACTCCTGCCAAAGACACCTGCTTGATAGTGCTTTGCTGGCACACCATGTTTTCTGTCCTGTGTCTTTCTATGTAAAACAAATGGCAAGCATGGGCTATGTTAGTCATATGAGTGCAAATATCTAATTGAGCAAAGGGCAACCAAGGTGGGTGTTGCATCATGAACATGAAACAAGGGCAGAACACCTCCCCAAAGTGGATACTCACATGCACATCTGGAATAGGCTTGGTGAAGAGAGACACGACCACGATGATGATGATAGAAATGACAAAGAGAATGATGGCAAAATACAGGTAGTGCACACCACAGATAATTTTGGGACAGTTGCTGGGCTGCATGCAGCTCCCAGTTCCAAAGGAAAATTCAGCCACCATACGGGACACCCCAATCAGAAATCCTATGATCAGTCCCCAAAAGGCTCCCTGTGAAAGAAAACCCTGGGTTAACTAATACCAAACACACAAAACAGCTGGGTATTCCAAGGGGGCAGAGGCAAAAAAATAAAAATGAAACAAATGACAGCTTCAGACCATCTGAAGCCAGAACACTGGAGTTCAGATTGGCTATGAGTGTGATGTCAGGCCCAAGTCTTTAGCAGGTGTGTTTATCATGTTTCAGTGACGTGACTTTACCTGGGTCTTAAAATGAGAATTCATAATATAATAGGGTGCAGTTTCTAATAACTGGTGTTGAACGTCAACCCAAAGCCTTAATTCCAACAATTTCCTTTAATATTAAAAATAATCTGAATCTCTCTCCCTGTAGCTACTCTCACCACCAGCCTCCAGATTTAGGCACATTCAGATGTAATATAATTACTTGTGAAGTAATTTGTACTCCTTGAATACACTGAAAAACGAATTGGGTCTTTTGGAAATGGAAAAGAAAGGAATGTTTCTATCAAGATGTAAATACTACTTTCTTCATTAGCCTCTTTTAAGATCCAAAGATACTGTGTTTAATTTGAGAACATAAAGACTAATACTATGTGTTTTTACATTAAACTTTGGGTTTGCATATTAGAAATATGGAAAACCTTTAAGAGACTAGAATTATTGGGGGAGAATTTTTCAGGTTTTTTTTTTAACCCTTTCCTCCCTTCCCTCTCTCTCCCTCTCTCTCCCTCTCTCTCTCTCTCTTTTTTTTTTTTTTTTTTTTTTTTTTTTTTTTTTTTTGTCAGTCCTCACCTAGAGAACCAGGTCTGAATCTAGAGACTCACATTTATTTATTTTTTTTAATGTTTTAATGTTTATTTACTCTTGAGAGAGAGAGGGAGACAGAGGTGTGAGCAGGGGAGGTGCAGAGAGAGGGAGACACAGAATCCAAAGCAGGCTCTCCGTGGTCATCACAGAGCCCAATGCGGGGTTCAAACTCACAGACCACGAGATCATGACCTGAGCTGAAGTTGGATGCCTAACCAACTGATCGAAAGAGAGACCCACATTTTAAAAGGAGCAGTGACAAAGTAGAGTGAATTCATAGGAGGGTGGGAAGAAAGTGCCTTCGTGTCAAATGTTGATTCTTGAACTCTGCGAGCCACAGGTCCCCTTACACTTTATATCCCAGGTGTGCTACATTATCAGGTCATGTGTATTTATGTCCTGGGTCTTTGCACAGGTCATGATATCTGGGAAAGCACAGGCTCCTCCCTTCTTAGTAACCTTGTTCTCACTTACATGTCCCCTCTCAGCCTCCCAAGACAGAATTGGGCAGGCCCATCCTCCTTGCTGTGACTGCACTGTAGACACCTCCATGCCAGCGCTGATCCCACCGTTATGGAATCATTCCTCTTTCTCCTTATCTGAACTGGGAACTTGCCCCGGGGAAGGAACCAGGACTTATTCCCTTTGTGTTGCTAGTGCCTAGCTCTATGGCTGGCATCTGGAAGTATCTGACAGATAGATGATAGATAGATAGATGATAGATAGATAGATAGATAGATAGATACATAGATAGATAGATAGATAAGGAAAAAGATGTTCCCCACTAATCCCCCATATACTTATTCATTTAAAAATATGTTTTTACTTGGGATTGTATGAATAATATTGATTAAAAACTCCTATAAAACTTTCCTTCTCTTTTGGCAAGTATGCTTTTCCTGTTCTTTTAGTCTTATTCTCAAGAGACCCTTGAAAAATATGGGAAATCTTTGACATTTTCCCCAAGATTTAGAGTCACCCTCATAAAACACAATCCCCGACCTGTCTTGAGAATCACTTTGCAGTCTCTACATGTTACTCTCCAGAGACTCTAGGAAATGGTTTCTCACCCTCAGGACTGTGACATTTGAGCTTGATAACTCTTTGGGGGGGTGGGAGGTGAGCATGGGAGAAGCTGACATGTGCACTGTAGAAAATTTAACAGCATCCCTGGCCTCCACCTACTAGATAGCAATCCAAATCATAGCAATCTACCCAAATCATAGCAATCAAAACTGTTGCCAGACATTGCCAAATATCCCCTGGGGAAAGGACAAAATCACCCCCAATTGAGAACCATTACACTCTATCCCAATTCTTAGCCTTATTTTTTTAATGTCTCAGTCCTTTGTTGAATTGAATCTGTTTTTGGTTCATGGCAATACCCAGCTGGCCTTTAGCCATGCTTTACTAACTTGTATTTTAGAAATCACTCAGCTTCTGCCAATCCCTATTGAAGTATATTCTAAGATTGTGCCCATTTCTCTAACCTGTCATGATCACTTGCAGGTTTTTTTTCTTATCTTTCAAGGGTAAGTATCTATTCATGCAGTTTTGTGATACCAGCAAATCTGGACTATGTTCCTAATGGTAAATGTTGAAGGAAGAGAAGCACATGTGGCAATTTTATATTTCAACTCTGGGTCACTCCAGGGAGGTATTTGTTTCTGTCCTATTGGGAGGGAGAAAGAAGTTATCTCTAGCCAAAAATATGTTACTATGTATACTGCTTCAAACAATAAGCTACATAGTCAGCACCCCATTCCATCTCAGCCTTCTCCAGGCATGTAGATGGTTTCATACAGAGACAGCTGAGCAACACTCCAGTCAGAAAGCATATCCAGGGGTGCCTGGGTGGCTCAGGTGGTTGAGTGTCCGGCTTTGACTCAGGTCATTATCTCGCGGTTCGTGGGTTCAAGCCCCACTTCAGGCTCTGCCCCGCATCAGGCTCTGTGCTGACAGCTAGCTCAGAGCCTGGAACCTGCTTCGGATTCTGTGTCTCCCTCTCTCCCTGACCCTCTCCTGCTCGCTCGTTCGCTCTCTCTCTCTCTCTCTCTCTCTCTCTCAAATATAAATTTTAAAAAATTAGAAAAATTTAAAAAAAATAAGGCATACCCAAAGAGATCCTTTTCATGATTTCAAATCCTATGACAGCATCCCACTGAAAACTCGAACTCTTTAGCCTGGCTTTCAAAGAAGCCATTCATTTCCCCACCCCCAAACTTTTATTTAAAGTTTTTTTTGTTTTGTTTTGTTTTTTGTTTTTTGTTTTTGGCAGCACAGAGCTTGACACAGGACTTGACTCATGAGATCATGACCTGAACTGAAACCAAGAACTGAATGTTTAACCAACTGAGACACACAGGCACCCCCCAAATTTTTATTTAAATTCTAGTTAGTTAACATGTAGTATAATATTGGTTTCAGGAATAGAATTTAGTGATTCATCACTTACATACAACACACAGTACTCATAACAAGTGCTCTCCTTAGTACTCATCACCTATCTAGTCCTTCCCCACCCTCTTGCCTGCATCAACCTTCAATTTGTTCTCTATCATTAAGCATCTATTATAGTTTGCTTCCCTCTCTCTTTTTTTCCCCTTCCCATATGTTCATATGTTTTGTTTCCTAAATTCCACATATGAGTGAAATTATATGGTATTTGTCTTTATTGGATTGACTTATTTCATTTAATATAATATACTCTAGCTCCATCCACATTGTTACAAATGGCAAAATTTCATTATTTTTGATGGCTCAGTAATATTTCATTGTGTGTGTGTATACTATACCATACCATGCCATACCATATATATATATTGGGTAATGTGTGTGTGTGTGTACATATATATAGTGTGCGTGTATGTGTGTGTGTGTGTATTATATAGGGATACACACACACACACACACACACACACACACACACGTACATACATTACTATATATGTGTGTATATATACCACTTCTTCTTTATCCATTCACCAGTCAATGGACACCTAGGCTCTGCTCTTTCAATAGTTTAGATATTGTTGATAATACTGCTATAAACATTTGGGTGCATGTACTCCTTCATATCTGTATTTTTGTATCCTTTGGGTAAATACCTAGTAGCACAATTGCTGAGTCATAGGGAATTTCTATGTTGGGCTTTTTGAAGAACCTCCATACTGTTTCCTAGAGTGGCTGGACAAGTTTGCATTCCCTTCAGCAGAGTAAGGTTCCCATTTCTCCACATCCTCACCAACACCTGTTGTTTCTTGTGTTGTTAATTTTAGCCATTCCTACAGGTGTGTGGTGGCATCTCATCATGGTTTTGATTTGTATTTCCTGATGATGGGTGATGTTGAGCATCTTTTTGTGTGTCTGTTAGCTATCTGGATGTCTTATTTGGAAAAGTCTTCCGATGTCTTTTGCACACTGCTTAACTGGGTTGTTTTTTGAGTGTTGAATTTGATAAGTTCTTCATAGATTTTGGACACTAACCCTTTATCAGATATGTCACTTGCAAATATCTTCTCCCATTCTATAGGCTGCCTTTAGTTTTGTGCAGAAGTTTTTATCTTGATGAAGTACCAATAGTTCACTTTTGCTTTCATTTCCCTTGCCTCTGGCAACATGTCTAGTAAGAAGTTGATGCAGCCAAGGTCAAAGAAGTTACTGCTTTTTTCTCCTATAGGATTTTGATGGTTTCCTGTCTCACATTTAGATCTTTCATTCATTTTGAAGTTATTTTTGTGTATGGTGCAAGAAAGTGGTCCAGGTTCATTCATCTGCATGTTGCTGTCCAGTTTTCCCAAAATCATTTGTTGAAAGGACTGTCTTTTTCCCATTGCATATTCTTTCCTGCTTTTCAAGGGTTAGTTTACCATATAGTTGTGGGCCCATTTATGAGTTTTCTGTTATGTTTCATTGATCTGTGTGTCTGTTTTTGTGCCTGTACCATACTGTCTTGATGACTACAGCTTTGTAATATAGCTTGAAGTCCAGAATCGTGATGCCTCCAGCTTTGGTCTTCTTTTTCAACATTACTTTGGCTATTATGGGTCTTTTGTGGTTCCATACAAATTTCAGGATTATTTTGTGCTAGCTCTGTGAAAAATGCTGGTGGTATTTTGATAGGTATTGTGTTGAATATGTACTATCTTTGGATAGTATAAACATTTTAACAACATTTGTTCTTCCAGTCCATGAGCATGGAATTTTTCCCATTTTTTTGTGTCTTCTTCACTTTCTTTCATAAGTATTCTACAGTTTTCAGAATACAGATCTTTTACCTCTTTGGTTAGGTTTATTCCTAGGTATCTTATTGTTTGTGGTGCAATTGCAAATGGGATTGATTTCTTGATTTCTATTTTCTGCTGCTTCATTATTGGCACATAGAAATGTAACAGATTTCTGTACATTGATGTTAAATCCTGTGACTTTGCTGAATTCATATATTAATTCTAGCAATTTTTTGGTGGAGTCTTTAAGTTTTCTACATAGAGTATCATGTCATTTGCAAATAGTGAAAGTTCGACTTCTTCCTTGCCAATCTGGATGCCTTTTATTTCTTTTAGTTGTCTAATTGCTGAGACTAGGCTTCCAACACTGTTAAATAGTAATAGTGAGAGTAAGCATCCCTGTCTGGCTCCTGATCATAAAGGAAAAGCTTTCAGTTTTTCCCCATTGAGGATGATATTAGCTGTGGGTCTTTTATATGTGGCCATAATGATATTGAGATATGTTCCATCTACCCCTACTTTGTTGAGGGTTTTATCAAGAATTTTATTTTTTGTCAAATGCCTTTTCTGCATTTACTGAGAGGATCATATGGTTCTTATCCTTTCTTTTATTAATGTGGTATATCATGTTGACTTATTTGCAAATATGAACTACCACCTGCAGCCCAGAAATAAATCCCACTTGATCATGGTGATCATATACTTTTGGATTCAATTTGCTAGTATCCTGTTAATAATATTTTCATCCATGTTCATCAGGGATAATGGCCTGTAATTCTCCATTTTAGAGGGACTTTGCCAGGCATTGGAATCAAAGCAATAATGACCTCATAGAATAAGTTTGGAAGTTTTCCTTCCATTCTTTTTTTTTTTTTTTTGAACAGTTTGAGAAGAATAGATATTAACTCTTCTTTAAATGTCTGGTTGACCCTCACTCCTGTGAGTGGCTTAAATGAACAAATCAAGAGGCTATAGATGCTGGCGAGGATGTGGATAAATAGGTACCCTCCCTACACTGTTGGTGGGAATGTAAACTGGTGCAGCTGCTCCGGAAAACAGTGTGGAGGTTCCACAAAAAGTTAACAATAGAACTCCCCTATGACCCAGAAATAGCACTGCTAGGGATTTACCCAGGGGATACAGAAGTGCTGGTACATAGGGGCACATGTACCCCAATGTTCATAGCAGCACTGTCAACAATAGCCAAATCATGGAAAGAGCCTAAATGTCCATCACCTGATGAATGGATCAAGAAGATGTGGAATATACATATACAATGTAGTATTACATGGCAATGAGAAAAAATGAAATCTGGCCATTTATAGCAAAGTGGATGGACCTCAAGGGTATCATGCTATGCGAAATAAGTCAGGTGGAAAAGGACAGATACCATATGTTTGCACTCATAGGTCTAACAGGAGAACAGGGGAAACCTAATGGAGGACCAGGGGGAGAGGAAAAGAGAAAGAGAGTTGGGGAGAGAGAGGGATGCAAAACCTGAGAGACTACTGAATACTGAAAACGAAGGAGGGTTGAAGGGGGAGGGGAGGGGGAAAAGAGGTGGTGGTGATGGAGGAGGGCACTTGTGGAGAAGAGCACTGGATGTTATATGGAAACCAATTTGACAATAAACTATTTAAAAAAAAGATGTGTTGTATATATATACAATAGAATACTACATGGCAATGAGAAAGAATGAAATCTGGCCATTTGTGGCAATGTGGATGGAACTCAAGGGTGTCATGCTATGTGAAATAAGTCAAGCAGAGAAGGAAAGATATCCTATGTTTTCACTCATAAGTGAAACAGAAGAAACTTAACAGAGGACCTTCGGGGAAGGGAAGGGGAAAAATAGTTGGGGAGAGTGAAGGAGGCAAACCATGAAAGGCTCTTGAATACTGACAACAAACTAACAGCTGATGGGGGAGTGGGGAGGGAAAGAGGGTGATTGGCATGGAGGAGGGCACTTGTTGGTATGAGCACTGGGTGTTATACGGAAACCAACTTGACAATAAACTATAAAAGAAAAAAAAATAAATGTCTGGTTGACTCAGTCGGTTGAGCAGCCGACTTCAGCTCAGGTCATGATCTCACGGTTCGTGGGTTTATGCTTCGCAGCGGGCTCTGGGCTTACAGCCCGGAGCCTGGATTCTGCTTCAGATTCTGTGTCTCCCTCTCTCTCTGACCCTCCCCTGCCCACGCTGAC
>PISW01015080.1:0-18365 GCA_004023785.1 Mungos mungo | reverse complement strand
AACAAGCATCGAACCGTATGACTGGAAATAATTATAGTACTACCACCGATACATGTGTACAGGAAATTAGACACAGTGTGATAAATGGTTCTTGCTATATTTATACTTATTTACACTTATGTCCCTATATATCAAATACATACACAGCGTTAATAGTAGTGATACTGGGGCGCCCGGGGGGCTCAGTCGGTTAAGCGTCTGGGTTCGGCTCAGGTCATGATCTCACGGTTCGTGGGCTCAAGCCCCACGTCGGGCTCTGTGCTGACAGCTCGGAGCCCAGGGCCTGCAGTGCACGCATACAGACAGACGGACACTCACATACGTGTTCACCTACACTCACACGCACACAGCCAGCTGTACCTGCTTCTAGGACTGCCTAACGGTTGCCACAGTCGTCCGGGTAGGAACTGCTCCTGCCTCACACAGTCAGGGCCGGCTTCACCCCATCTGCGTCTTGCTCAGGGAAGGGGACAGGAGGCCCGGGCAGGAGTGCACACCCACCACCTTCCAGGCAAGTCCAAGACCCAAAGGCAGAGGCCAGCTCTCTTGCAGGTGGAAGCCTCCGGCACTCACGGCACCACATCCCGCACCTTAGAGGCCTCTGATCCTGACGGCGTTGCGTGCTGGCAAGGCGGGGCCACGGCCGTCTGCCAAGGCCACCTCGGCGTTGCCCACACTGGGCTGGCTGGTTCATGGATCACGAAACCCTATTCTGGCCAGCAGCATTGTAGACATCCACATCGACACATCCCTCACCGTGGGCTCGGCGCACCCGGGGGCGTCCCCATTCGCGACCCCGACCGTGGTTCTTTCTGCTTGGACCGGGGCTGGGCAGGCGCCCTCACCCTCCACCCCCAGGGACCCTGGCTCTTCCCTCAGTTTTCAGGTCAGGTCGCCCCCTCCTCCGTGCCTGCTTCGCTCGGCCGCCAAGCCTGACTCTCCCACCGCCCCTGACTGTCCTGGGCTAGGACCTCGCTGCGTCCTGCGTCCACTGATCGGCCCTGGACCCTCAGCCCCGTGCTGAGCGGCCAGCAGCAGAACCAACATCTTGCTTCTTTCCCCCGAGGCAGCCCCCCTGCGCGGGTACCAGGGACACGCTGCAGTCATCAGGCACCTCAGCACTGGAAGTCTCTGGGGCCCCTGGGCTTCCGTCACTGGCCGGGTTTTCCGGGGCGCTGGCAGACGTTCCCCGCCCCCCCCCCGAAAGCAACCTGCGAGCTGGGAAGGGGTGAGCACCGTGCCCGCTTGCCCCACACATCTGAGTCCCAGTAAAGGAACCCATCACGGAGCCACTGAAAACTCGGGGACCACAGGCCCCCACACGTCGCTGTGGCCAGCCGGCAACGCACAAGCAAACCCATGTCCCGATGCCGAGCAGGCGGTGGAGCCGCACGTCCTGCCTAGCGCTGTGCCCCGGGGTCCTGGCACACCTCTTCACACAGGGGCTCCTGGAGACCTGGCCCTTCAGACCGGAAGACCTCTCTGCCGCCCCACGGCGAGGAGGACCCAGGAGGAGGGTGAGGCGGCATTTATGACGGACGGCGACCGTCAGGAACCGTCCACACGGTGTAAGCGGTTGCTGCATGCGCACACGGAGATTTGGGCCTGACTTGCTGCTGCCACAGGTGCCCGACCACCCCGTCACCCACGTGCCCGGACCCTGCTGCACACGGTGGGGCTGGGCGGTTGGGGAGACACCCCAGCCAGGATGCCAGGTCCAAACAAAAGCCAGAGGCATCCATACATCACAAGGAAAGGGACCTAAAGTCCGAAGGCAAAACAAAACAAAACAAAAACTGTAAAAATCGGGTGCAGCAGAAAGTCACAAACAGAAACGATGTTCTTTCAGGATTCCCAGAAATCTTTCCCGAAATCTCCTTCCATTAAATAGAAGGTTACAAACCACCACAAAACACAAAACCGCCTTGTTTGATATTTAACTGTAGTGTTGGCTTGTTTTGCTTAATTCTGTGTGATCCAAAAATATTATTTGCTGACTGCTCATGGCTGACCTCCACCGATTATTTCATTTATGCTTTGGATCCCGCAGGAAAAAGAAAACAAAGAAACAAAAAAAACCAAAACTGTAATCATAATCAATCAGGAGAATCCAAAGCAACGTAAAATTGATTTTCTCCCCAAATTAAAATTAAGCCAAAGTTTCAAATGACTGAGCACAGAGGTCCTTCTGGACCAAATATTTATAAATGGGAAACATCCTATATGATGAAAGTAAACACGACACGCAACATTGCACAGAATCACACACAGACAATCTTCAGAACCAGACACTGATCTTGGGATCACAGAAAGGGTCTAATGCTTGAAACGCGATCGATTTGATTACGCTCATTATTTATTGGGTACCTCGTATGTGATAGGCGCCCAGAAAAACGTGATAATTGAGGCCACAACAGTCCCTGCTGTAAGTGCAATACATCTGTGACTGGAACCACACGGCTCATTGATGCTTCTTGAAAGAACAAAGGGGAAACACCAGCAGAGGTGGGGAAAACCGCAAAAAGAATGAGAAAATGCCGGTGTGTAAATCCGAGTGTTTCTCGAGACTCCTGAAATGCCGCCCTCTGCGAACGCCAGTGACCTGGTAGCCAAGAAGGGTCCTGCGACAGCGAGCAGCAAGCAGAGGCTGGGCGGAGCGGGAGGCGGTGTTAGGACAGGGACCCCCAGCACTACGGGCAGGGGAAGCAAACCGGGGCCCAGGAGGACCGGACCTGGGAGCGCCGCAGGAAGGGAGGCGGGCGATGAGCTGTGCAGCCACGCCGGCGGGCTCTCCCACCCCCGGGGCACCGGATGCCCACCGGATGCCCGCGCCCGGCAAGGCTCTGCGTGCCCTCCGCAGCCGGGAGAGGCCTGCATCCGGCCTGCAGCAGCTAGTTAACCTCTACAAACAAGCCTGCGTGTAAAAGGTAGCGCTGCCTTGTTTCCGAGATGTAGAGGACGGAAATGAATAATTAACAAGCATGAAATTATGAGCCGCGGTAGTATTTGCTGCAAATTGCAGGCTTGCTTGGTCTAGCGGGCGCAGAGAAAAGGACTTAGGAGCATCTGACGTACGGCTTCCCGTGCTGGAAGCGATGGGTTCTGAACCGTAAAGGAGGGATGCTAAATGGGACTGCGTAAACGGACGGCCAGTTACGACCGTCTGTGTGATCCTCTGTAAAGTGCAAACCTTTGATTGGCATTGGGCATGAATCGCCGGCATTATCCATCCTTCACGTGGCGGGTATGGAGACTGCTCAAAGGATTGTTCCCCCCCCCCCTGGTAATTCATACTCCATTTCTAAAACCCATTTAAAACAGGAACCGGTTCACAACATGTTGCTAGATCACCCACCCACGTAAGGAAGTTTGGTTGTAGAGCGGAGGGGATGAACATGGGTACGTAGGCTCCCAGATCTGAACATCAAGCCAAAACTATACAACGTGTAGACATAAAGACAGAAGGACATGTTTGGAGTCTCAGGTGCTATGAGGTTTTCTTACAGAGAACACAAAATGCAAGATGCACAGGGGAACACGAAGGGTTTCACCAAAACTCAAAGACACTGGTGAGAAAACAAAAGGCGAAGGTATTTACCACACAGGCACACGACGTGCATCTAGCAACTGAATGTCACAAGTCTCCTTGCACAAGGAACCAAACGTTACAACTCATTGATGAGACCAAAAAAAAAAAAACAAAAAAACAAACCCCTGCAGTAGACAGCATAGCAACCCCCCGAATGTCTACAACCGCGTCCCCAGACCCTGTCAACAGTCACCTTGCAGGCAAAAGGGGTTGTGACCCAGCGTGCAGTGTGACCTCATGAAGGGTCCTGGGATGGGGAGCTGGTTCTCGGTGATTCACAGGGTGTGTTTAAGGGGAGCCCGGCGGGTCAGAGGCAGAGGAGGAGGGCTGAGCACAGACCCAGCAGCGGGTGGGGTGGGGGGGGGAGGGAGGGTCAGGAGGCAAGGCCTGTGGGAGGCTCCAGAAGGAGGAAAGGCAAGAAAAGGGATTCTCCTCCTCGGGAGCCCAGAAGGAGCAGAGCCTGTGAACACCTCCATTTGACTTGCCAAGACTAATGTTGTGCGCCTGGTCTCCACACAGTATGATAATAAGTCTGTGTGGTTGCAAGCCAGCAGCCATTAAGCCATTTGTGATCATTTGTTACAGCACCATTAGCAACCTGATACACAACCCGGTATAGAAAGAGCTTTGGTGAAGGGTGTGGCGGGTCCTGAAAAAGTTAAGGATATGCCTAAGCGCGGAGTCGAAAGGAACATACAACCCACGGCTACCTACAGTAACACGAACGACTTTTAGGTCAATTACACCGGATGAAAGAGGTCAGACAGGTAATCACACGCTGGAAACTGATCCAACCGGGACGTCTGGGTGACTCAGGCGGCTAAGCGGCCAACTCTTAATTTAGGCTCAGGTCATGATCGCATGGTTCATGGCTTCAGCCCTGCATCAGGCTCTGCGCTGCCCATGGACCGTGCCTGGAACTCTCTGTCTCTCCCCCTCTCTCTCTGCCCCTCCACCACTCATGCTCTGTCTCTCCCTCTCAAAATAAATAAATAAACTTAAAAAAAAAAAAAAGCTGATCTAACTGTACACTGTAAACTGGCCCTGAAGGACAATGGGACAAAAGTTTCTCGGGACTCGACTTTCCTTCGTAAAATGTCACCTGCGCTGCTGCAGAGGACTGTGCCGCGGGCACCCAAGCCCTACGGTTAGGTCCTCGGAGCACAGGCAGGATCGCACCAAACGGACCGGGCTCTCCCGCACGGGAGCATGCGCAGAATGCCGAGAACAGAACTTCTCACATTTGGAAACTCATCCCACATGTAAAACACCGCAGCTCCCATGGGTCAGAAAGGGTCTGCGGGACACAGCATGGTCCTAGTGCTGGGGAACGGACGTCCCTGGGCCGGCCCACGGCCAACAGGACACACGTGGACACCACGGGCCACATGAAGACCGTCCTCTGACAACCAAAAACAAGCCTGTCTCTTAGAAACCACGATGTTTGTAGGCAAGGATGCGACACTGAGCGGTGCTGCTTTGTGCCTTTGGCCCAGGAAGAAACACACTTTCTCAGGATTCAAGGTGTAAAATAACCTCTCCCTACAGACATTCCGGCACCTGCCAGGTCAAGGACAGGGGTCCCCAGGTGGCCAGGGGGTGCAGTCAGGAAGCCTTCCACCTGCGTGAATCACGCCCAGTGCATCTCTCGGAAACCGCAGGAGACACTATGCCCCGCTTTGTGAAGAAGGCTGAAACAGAGCAATCCAGTGACGTATCCCCCGCATCTCAATCAGGTAAATGAACACAAGAAAAGGAGACTGCGTGTCGCTGACTTACTCCAGGTCCGGGACGCCGCGTACACAGGACGCAGCACGGACACGCAGCCCTCTGCGCAAGCCCCTGACCCCGTTCTTGCGCGCGCCCGCCGCACATCCCCCGGTCCCGTGTCGGCTCTGGGCACTGGGACGCCGGCCCCGGCTCGCCCCGAGTCCCACCCACACCGGCATCTGTGCATCTGTGTCACCTGGGCGCTTGCAGGAAATGCAAATTCCCGGTTCCACCCAGGCCTGCCGAGCCCGAGGGCCGATGTGGGCTTCGACCAGCCCCGTGCACGAGGGTGGTGCCTGCACACGACTCAGAACCTCAGGCTGAGGTGTCCTCGGTGTTTGGGGTCAGGACACAACGCAAATGTGTGCTATCATGATGAGTATGACGGGGGCGACGGAGGCCGCATTTCCCGCGGGCTGAGTGGCACTGGAATGGGTGGCCGCCCTCTGTGCTATGCACGAGGAGCAGGCCATACCCAGCTCTCAGGTGGGCAGACTGAGGCCAGGGCACAGCGTCCCAACCACACAGGATGCAGGCAGTCGGTCACCGAGGGCTCCCCTCCTGGGCCTCCTGGGCGCCAGGCACACCTGCATGTCCCCGGAACCACTGATCTGTGCCAGGACCTGGAGACTCACGCAGCTGCAAAGTTTCATCCCAGTCCTTGACCCCATCCATCGGTCCTCGGTTTGCACACCCAGGCTCGGGGCTCACAGGTGCCCTGTTTTGCCCTCTCCTGTTGGAACGGGTCCTCTAGGAGCCGGGAGCAGACTCCCTGATGCCGCGCCGTCCCGCTGCGGGAACAAAGCGGAGGCGTTGCTGGAGTCTGCAGTGGCCGGCCCGGCGCTCCCCACGGGGCGAGCTCTCCACAGACTTCTCGGCCGACCTGCAGCACAAGTCCCACGCCTGGGCACGGAGGCCGCCCTGAGCGGTCCGAGTCCTCCTGAGGAAGCTCTGCCTTCCCACGGGGGTCTGAGGCCCACGCAGGCTACGCAGGCATCGCCAGGGCACTGGAGACGATGGTCAGCTTGCCCAACGGCAGGAGCCCACGGTGTCGTGAGGCACAGCACAGAAGACACCAGGATGCGGCACAATGCGTGAACAGTGGCATCTCGGAGCACGGGAGCCCTGGGGGTGAGCAGAGTGGCAGCTGCCAGCAGCTGTGCCCGCGAGGAGGGGGAATGTGTGTGGGGACCAGTCACGCCTGGGGGCCCACGGGGAGCTGCGTTTGCAGGCTGGGTCTCCCACCCCTACAGGCATCACCGTATCAAAGGGAACGGGCTGCTGAAGACTGTCAACGGTGCCACAGGGACATGTTCCCCGTGGCCTCAGCTGTTGGAGGACGGGACAGAGGAGATAGGAATTGTCCGGAAGAGAGCATGGGCTAAGTGCAGAGAGCTCATCCAGAGGTGAGGGTGGGAAACGGAGCCAAAGGCGCTTTTCCTAACAGGTGCCGCAGAGGCTGCGGGTGAAAATGCGGAGAAGAGGCAGTAATGAAAACACAAGGGAAGGAAAAGACCAGAGAGTCCCTGAAGGGGGCCCTCCCTGGCCCGCCCGCCCCAGGCTTCCTGAGCTCCTGTCCTGAGCCCAGGCTTCCCCAGGCACCAGAGACCCTGCACCACTGGACGGGGTGGCTCCTGCCACAGAGCCTGGGGGGTGGTCGCGCCACGGCCACATCTTCCTGGGGCAGAGCAGGCTCCGGGGTGCCTGTAATGATGTGGACGGTTGGCTGGCACATGACTGACGAGCAGGGCAAGGGCCCCAGGGGTGCCACCTGCCCACCCACGGAATGGAGACGCTCCTCAAACACAAAGCACCCACAGGCAGGTGGGCCGGCGGAGGTGGGTGTGGGGCCAGGAGAGGGTCCAGGCTGCCATCATGACAGGGGCACGTGTCCCACTGCCCACTGGTCCCGCGCTCTCGGCTGTGCTGCGTGAAGGTCCCCCAGCCATGTGGGGGGCAAAGAGCCTGCATCTGCGTCCGCAAAGTCAACAGAGCTACCGTCTTGAAGTGGGGCCGTCCAAGGAGGGCCAGCTGTCGATCCCGCAAATTAAAATGTTTTTACGTTCATCCGTACAAGAGGCTGATACATGCAATGGAGGGGAAAGGGTCCAGAAGGCTCCGGAAGGATGCTGAGTAACGTCTACAAGCCTTATACACACATATTGTTCTCTCTCCTTCTTCCTTTTCTTCTTCAATGTCTATTTATTTGGAGACAGAGACAGAGAAACAAGGGAGCTCAGGAGCAGGGGAGGAGCAGGCAGAGAGGCACACAGAGAATCCCAGGCAGGCTCCATGCTCTGAGGACAGAGCCTGACTCAGAGCTCGGATGCATGAACCCGGAGATTGTCACCTGAGCGGACGTCGAGAGTCAGACACTTAGTAACCCACTGAGCCCGTCAGGTGCCCCTGGTCTCTTTTTAGAATCTTACTTGTAGCAGGTTGCACACAGAAAAAAGTCTTTCGCAATCAGTTTTTCCCTAGTCCCGGACACAGACGGCCGCGCCTCCCGGCTGGGCTGACTCAGAATCACAGGGATGCGGCAGGTCCGGACCGATGACCCGCCCGCGAACTCAGGACGTCCAGCGTACCAGAGGTATTCTCGCAGCGTGTGACGGCCCCTTAACAAGCGGCCCCGGAAAACACAACCACCTCCTCCAAAAAGACGGTCACCCTGGTACCACTGCCGGCGTCAGGTCACAATTATGGATACACGTCCTTCCTCCTCCAACGTGATTGGCCGTTTACGCTCCAAGAAAAGATCTAACATGAAGGAGACATACGACCCAAGAATGACAGGCATTTGTGTTTTGTATGGGGAACTGTGATCAAGCTTTGGGAATACTTAAACATGCAATCCTTTTTATGCCTGAATCTCTGTGCGTTCATTACGCACTGACCAACGCAGAAATGTCTCCCCCAGTCTTCACAGACTTTGCTGATACCATCTCAATACAAATGCTAGAACACCTTTTTTTTTCTATCTTAACGCAATAGTTCACAAATGCGGGGAAGGGGGAGAGATTTTCCCACGAGGGTACATAAAAGAAAAGATAAATGTGTTTCTGTTTGTAAATCTTCTTTTTCTTGTCTGATTTAAAATAAATTTCTAGTAAGCAATGATGAGAAATCTCTATTTATGTGCACATAATGTTGAACAATGAAATTCTCATGATGACAGCATGACGGAGGGGGGTGAGAACGAAGACATATAGAAGCAAAGTTTCTGTACGCTTTTTAAATTAGGTGGCGTTAATGCAACGTAACTGGTTGCACGTTAATATGTTAACTGTAATTGGGACACCTGGGTAGCTCAGTGGGTTAAGTGTGTGACTTTGACTCAGATCATGATCTTGTGGTTTGTGGGTTTGAGTCCCGCATTGGGCTCCGTGCTGACAGCTCAGAGCCGGGAGCCTGCTTCAGATTCTGTGTCTTCCTTTCTCTCTTGGCCTCTGCCCCTACTTGCTCACTCTGTCTTTCTCTCTCTGTCTCCCTCTCTTTCACTCTCTCTCTCTCTAAAATAAATAAACATTAAAAGACATTAAAAAGACATTAACTATAATCTTCAGAGCAACCCCTAAGAAAATGACTGAGAACACATGTCCTATATAATAAAGGAACAAGAGGAGAAGTAGAATGGTTCACAGGAGTGCCAGCTCCGCAGCACACGTACTAAAACTGGAAGCACATCGAGAAGGCTAGCACGGCCCGTGTGCAAAGATGACACGCAAATTCGCGAAGCATTCGTATCTGTATCGTAAAAGCCACTTATGAAAAGCCCACAGCTAATATCCTCAATGGGGATAACCTTAGAGCTTTCCCCCTGAGATCAGGGACACGGCAGGGGTGTCCACTCTCACCACTGCTGTTTCACATAGCGCTGGATGTCCTAGCCTCAGCAATCAGACAACAAAAGGAAATAAAAGGCATCCATATTGGCAAAGAGGAAGTCAAACTTTCACTTTTCACGGATAATATGATACTCTACATGGAAAACCCGACAGACTCCACCAGAAGCCTCCTAGAACTGATCCATGAATTCAGCAAAGTCTCTGGGTACAAAGCCAACAGACAGCAATCGGTTGCATTTTTATACACCAATAATGAAGCAACAGAAAGAGAAACCAAGAAACTGATCCCATTCACAACTGAACGAAAAACCATAAGATATCTAGGAATAAACCTAACCAAAGATGTAAAAGACCTGTATGAGGAAAACTATAGAAAGCTTATGAAAGAAATTTGTGAAGACACAAAGAAATATAACAACATGTCGTGCTCATGAATTGGAAGAATAAACATTGTGAAAATGTCATTATTACCCAAAGCAATCTACACATTCAATACAATCCCCATCAAAATTGCATTCTTCTCAAAGCTAGAACAAACTATCCTCAAATTCATATAGAACCACAAAAGACCCCGAATAGCCAAAGTAAGTTTGAAGAAGAAAACCAAAACGGGAGGCCTCACAATCCCAGACTTTAGCCTCTGCTACAAAGCTGTCATCATCAAGACAGTATGGTATTGGCACAAAAACAGACACATAGACCAATGGGATAGAACAGAGAACCCAGAACTGGGCCCACAAATGTACGGCCAATTAATGTTTGACAAAGCAGGAGAGTATCCAATGGATAAAAGACAGCCTCTTTAACAAATGGTGCTGGGAGAACTGGACAGCAACAGGCAGAAGAATGAAACTAGACCACTTTCTTACACCATACACAAAAATAAACTCAAAATGGCTGAAGGACCTGAATGTGAAACAGGAAACCATCAAAATCCTAGAGGAGAAAGCAGGAAACAACCTCCTTCACCTCAACCACAGCAATTTCCTACTCGACAGATCCCCAAAGGAGGGAATCAAGAGCAAAAATGAACTATTGGTACCTCATCAATATAAAAAGCTTTTGCATGGCAAAGGAAACAATCAGCAAAACTAAAAGGCAACATATGGAATGGGAGAAGATAGTTCCAAGTGACATATGGAATAAAGAGCTAGTATCCAAAATCTATAAACGACGTACCAAACTCAACACCCGAAAAACAAATAATCCATGAAGAAATGGGCAGAAGACATGAATAGACACTTTCCCAAAGATGGCAGTCAAATGGCCAACAGACATATGAAAAGACGCTCAACATTGCTCATCATCAGGGAAATACAAATCCAAACCACCCTGAGATATCACATCATACCAGACTGGCTAAAAGGAACAATCAGGAAATAACAGATGTTGGTGAAGATGCTGAGAAAGGGGGACACTCCTACACCGTTGGGGACGGAAACTGACGCTGGCGAGGATGTGGAGAAACAGTCACACTGTCGGTGGGAATGTAAACTGGTGCAGCCGCTCTGGAAAACAGTGTGGAGGCTCCTCAATACCTTAACAATAGAACTCCCCTACGACCCAGTCATAGCACGACTAAGAATTTACCCAAAGGATACAGGAGTGCTGAGTCTTAGGGGCACATGTACCCTAATATTTACAGCAGCACTTTCAACAAAAGCCAAATCATGGAAGGGGCCCAAATGTCCATCAACTGAAAAATGGATCAAGAAGATGTGGTTTATCTATACAATGGAATACTACTTGGCTATGAGAAAAGAATGAAATCACACCATTTGTAGCAACGTGGATGGAACTGGAGGGTACTATGGTAAATGAAATTAGTCAGAGAAAAACAGATTGCAAGTCTTCACTCATAAGTGGATCTGGAGAAACTTAACAGAAGACCATGGGGAAGGGAAGAGGAAAGAAAAGTTACAGAGAGGGAGGGAGGCAAACCATAAGAGACTCTTAAATACTGAGAACAAAGTGAGGGTTGATGGGGGTGGGGGAGAGGGGGAAATGGGTGATGGGCATTAAGGAGGGCACTTGTTGGGATGAGCACTGGGCGTTATATGTTAAGTGATGAACCACGGGAAGCTACCCCCCAAAACAAGAGCACACTGTACACACTGTATGTTAGTCAATTTGATGATAAATTATATTTAAAAAAAAAAAAGGTAGACTAGAAAGTATGTAGTTAACATGAAAGGAACAACATCACAGTAAGACATACAGAAAACAACATGCCATAGAAAAATCGTATTTTAACAAGATTGGCATGTTGTGTAAATGGTTAAAACCCACAATTAAAAGCTAAACTCTGCCAGAATCAATTTTTAAAAAAGAGGACCGTGATCCAACTAGAATGTGTCTACAAGACAGAGTTTACATGGAAAGAAGAACAACATTTCAAGGATGGGAAAGAGATCCAGTGGACGCAGCAACCAAAAGAGAGGCAGATCGGGTACGTCACACCACAGAGATTCAAGACAAATACTCGGAGCAGCTACACAGCAAAGCAATCTAAAAGAGACATTTCATAAAGATGAAGAGGTCATTCCCATTGGAAAGAGGCGACAATTCTAAGCATGTATGAACTCAACAACAGAGCCCCAATTACATAAAACAGAAACTGATAAAATCGCTGGTCGAAATAGAAGAACCAACAACAGCAGTTGCAGAGATGGGTAGCACGCTCTTAATAAGGGGTAGAAGTGGATTAAAACGCAGCAGCGAGAGACAGGACCAGATGTATGTAACACCCTTAGGCACGTCCACACCGCCAAGCAGCCAGACTTAGCAGACATCTACGGAGGGCTCCCCCACCCAAAGGAGAACCTCCTTCCCAGGGAGGATGGTACGCTAGGCTCAGCTCCCGCAAACGGACAAAGACTGGAAATCATACAAAGTACTTCCCCAATCCACCGTGGAAGGAAAATGCAAGACGATCACAGAGAAAGTAGTGGGGACACTGATGGACATGTGGAAAGTCAGCAACGTGCCTGGACATTGAAAGGCCAGAGCGAAAGTGACAAGGGGAACTTGGTGATACTGTGGCATGAATGAAAACAGAAACATGAGGCCGCCAGCGGGTGGGTGTGGAGGGCCAGGGAGTCCGAGGGCCTCCAGAAAGGAATGCGTCTCTGCGACACCGTGAATTCCGCCCAGTGACAGGGACGAGACTTCTGACCGGCCCAACCTCGCCGTGGTGATCGTCTGGGCTGTCTTAACTGGTGCCTCCAGCAACAGAAACGTAACGTGGTCAGAAATGAGGTCAGCGCTCTGCTCTTCCCTTTGTTCTAACGGGCTGCGTGCGTTGGTGGTATAGTGGTGAGCACAGCGGCCTCCCTTTGTTCTAACGGGGCTTGTGGACAACGACTCTCAAGCGGACCAAACACCCCGCGTGAGAATAAACCCTCCTGAGCGTCTCCCCCACAAGGCCCGTAACAAACGAAGGTCAAAGTCAGCGACAGACGGTTCAGGGCACGACGTGCAACGCTTCCGAGGCGGCCCCAGGGCTGACAAAGAGCACCGTGGCCTTGGCCTTTCTGACGGCCACACCATAACCGCACACGCACGCACCTCGTTAGCCACTGGGGCCTCCTCTCCCATTTCCCACTGGCACATGTCACAAACATCAACGATGTAGGTCCTTCGTGAATTTTAGGGGACAAATAGACGACCACCGTGATCTACATGGATGTGCCTTTCTCATACTGCAGACGGATAAACTCTGCTAAGAATTCGTTTCCAGAGGCCACAGGCTGTATGGTTTAACGGTGAATGCATATATTTTTATGCCCTCTGAATAAATGGGAGCCCACAGATGTCCTCCACAAAATATCATGTTGAAAGACGTTCTTTCCCCCCCTAAAGAACAGCTTCCTTTCCTTTTTTTTTAAATTTTTTTTTTATGTTTCTTATTTAGTTTTGAGACACAGAGAGACAGTGCGAGCAGGGGAGGGTCAGAGAGACAGGGAGATACAGAATCTGAAGCAGGCTCCAGGTTCTGAGCTAGCTGTCAGCAGAGAGCCCGAGATGGGGCTTGAACCCACGAACCGCGAGATCATGACCTGAGCCGAAGCCGGACGCTCAACCAACCCACCACCCAGGTGCCCTGAAGAGCTTCCATTCTTTTCAGGATCTGCCTTTCAGGTGCATCTCCTGCCCCTCTGGCTTTCTGTCCTGACTACAGGTATGAAGGAAGGCCTCACACAGGGTCTGGCGGGATGTGACAGGAGCAGGCTGAGCACTGGCATGGAGAAGATTCCAGAAATATCTGTAACATAGGGCGCGGCAAAGCGTTGTGACATCTAGGAATCGCACCGCGAGGAACTCTGAGCTGAGCAGCACAAAGTGCTCCTCCTGCACCGCCACCCAGTGCATCACATCCCAGGCGGCCTGATGTTTGTTTACTTACTTCTGGGTGGGGGTGGAGGAGTGTCACAAAGGTCAACGGTGGAAAGATGACAGAAGAAGATGGAGACTCTGCCACTTACCCGGCCCCCTGATCTCCTCTTCTTACAAGGACGCCGGCCCTCCGGGGTCAGAACGCACCCGACTGAGCTCATTTTACCTTATCTCCTCGTTAAAGAGCCCACTTCCCAACACAGCCCCATCCTGAGGCCCTGGGAGGGCAGGGTTTCCACGTGGGAACTTGGGGGAGTCACGGTTCGGTCCACGGTGTTCTAACAGATCTTTATCTCCTGGTACTTCTTTCTGTCAAGGGCCAAGCCACCAACCACTTAGGATTCTCCGTATACACCTCGTTTTTCAAAAAGGGGAGGGGTAAGGAAGTCATCAAGAAAGATGACTCAAGATCCTTTCCAAACGAACATGCGCGCACAATACAAACCGGTTTACCAATCTCAGATGCTACAGGCCTGTCCTCAGGGTTTCGGCACACGACCCCAGAGCCGCCAGCTGTGGGTCTGTCCTTGCGTGCTGAGCGGACCGCCGAGACTCAAAAGCAGTGACGGGAGAGCCGTCCTGATCGAAGTGCACAAGCCCAGTATCCTGACCTCCGGGGGCACCGTGATGGCTACCGACCCCACCTGTCTGTGACCAGGCGGGGGGTCCCTGGACACACAATGACGGCTGGCTGCATGTTCATTTTCTGACACATGTCAGCCTGTGGCCTTGTACGCTGGTACTCTGACTGAGACCCAGTACATGAAAGATACCAGCATCCTATCAGGTGTCATTTTTGGAGCCCCCTAGGACTTGCTGAAAGCTGGGACGCATAATCAGAATGGAGAATTGTTGTTAAGTTCAATGAGTATTGGGTTTACGTGAAAAGACATTTATAAGTGTTAAAAAAAAAAAAAAAAAGCAAAATTTACCCAGCTGGGTGGGAAAGGTATCTGGTAGAGAACGGGCAGTCCCTAAGGGACCCGGAGGTCATTCGACGCCCAAGATAATCAGTGATGTTCACGACCTCGAAGGAAGACCAGCGGACAAATTCTTGCCCGTTATTTAATACTTAATTCCTGGAACTCTGTAACCGAGTTTGGCCTGTTGGGGCCACAGTGCTGTAAGTCAAGTTTTAAGTGCACACTCAAAGGACTGATGTCCACTCACACAGTAAGGTGACCTGAAATGAAGTGAACTGCAGCAGTCAAGTGAACTTTACATTCTGTATTCTTACCAAATCATTTAATAAAGGGAAGTGAGCGCTGGCCATGCAGAAAGGCCCCGTTTGCTAATTTGGACAAGAGAAGTAGTGAACAAGAAAATAAAACCCAGCGCCTTTACCACTGCGGTTTGACGACCATCAAGGTGCTTCAGCGGATGGTGTGTAGGAGACGGCATTTCTCAGTACGAATGGGGTGCCCGGTTCCACTGACAGTCCTCCTCTCCGGGGACATACATGCCCGTGACCCGGGGCCACGCACCCAGGCGTACCGTCCCGGCATGGACGGGCTAGGTCGGCGCAAACGCGGGACCCCATGGTCGGAATCCAGACGGCCACCCGATGCCAGAGCAAGCCCAACGCGGTTATTCCGTGAACCATCAAAAATTAGTCCCTTCGATGACACGTTCCCAGCTCGAGCTGTCAGGTTCTGTTTTCTCTAAGTGGCAAGTGCGTACTATATGTAATTGCATTTACATGCCGGACGCTAGATCCGGCAGGTGAAGTGACAAGGTGAGCACGGCTCCTATTTGGGAGGACAGGACAGCGAGTCCCTGGCCTTCGGCGCTTGAGGTAACCATGGCTTTGGACCTAATTACAGAAGGAAGGACGTAGCAGAGAGGTCCCAGGAGGTAATTAGTTACAGCCCAACGTTTCATTAGTGACAGTTAACGACACTCAGACACCTCCGAGCACCCGCCCCCTGGTATCCCAGTTTCTGCTCTCCCACCGGCGGCTCTGTGCCGACAATGCAGGCTGGAGAGAAGGGAGTGCTCCCCTGCCTCCCATCCAGCCCGCCCCCCACCCCCACGCAGGTGCACAGAGCAGCTAAGCGCACCACCAGCGTGCTCCTCCATGACGGACACGCCACGTCTGGGTGCTCATGCCCCGACGGCCCACGGAACAGACCCAGCTCCAAACCGCGGCACACAACACGGTCCAGGAGCCAGGGTTTCGCTCACAGGTTCGCCCGCGGCCTCCAGAGTCAGGCACCGCTGTTCTGCACCCTCAGAGCAGCATCAGCACGCCACCTGCCCCGGGCACCCACAGGAAGAGACGCACTGGAAGTCAACACCGCCTGCCAAGCCCGCCTGACTGTGAAGGGTTAGTTCTCTACTTCATCGGAGAGCAGCCTGAACCTCCTTCAGGGACTAATGCCCTTCCATGTCCGAGGACTCACGCCCTTTCAAAGGGAATGACAGCACTGTGCATGGCAGTACGTCCACACGGGCTGGACCCAAAGCGGCAGGCTGTGGCGCAGGGCTCGGGGAACTGGACGGCCAAAGGGAAGCCCGGAAATGATGAAGGGTCCCCACCTCCGCCCCCGTGGCAGGCGGCACGCTGTCCTCCTGCCCCCGAGTCCATTTCTGTCTTTGGTGGTTCCAAACTCTGTTGTGAACTCAACAGTCCCTGAGCCGGGCCCCTCCTCCTCCTCCCACGCCAGCCCTTGTGCCCCGTGGGGCTGCGAGGGGGCTCTCAACAAGACGCATCCGTGCCCTGCCCGCCGGGACCCTGCCAATTGGACCTGATTTGGAGAAAGGGCCTTTGCACATGTGATGAAGTAAAAAATCTCAGGAAGACGTCATCCAGTGTTATCTGGGGTGGGTCCTAAACCAAACGGCAGGTGTCTGCTTAGAAAGGAAATGAGAGGCCACATAAGGTCGGAGGCAGACACGGGAGGGATGTGGCCACAAAGCCAGGGCTGCTGGGAGCCACCAGACACGGGGATGGGAGGACACACCCTACCCTAGGACCGTGGAGGAAGCACGGCCCTGGCCACACCCGGATCCTGGACTTCTGGCCTCGGGACTGGGAGAGAGACGCCGGTCTGTGGTGGCGTGGCGTGTCACAGGGCCCTGAGGCACACTCGCGGTCCTGGCATCGTTCACCAGGACAGCGGAACGGCCCCCAGGCCTGTCTCCGGAGCCCACGCCTCAGTCGTCTGCATCACCAAGGACCCCCTTCCACAGCGCCCTCTGCCCCCGGGGGTCCCCGCGATGGCCCTGAGCTGAAATCCACTTCCCCGAGCGTGGCTGTGGCTCGGGGCTCAGCGCCCTGGGAGCATCTTCCCCCCTCTGTCCCCATCGCTGGCCGAGGAGCCTCTTCTCCGGCACACACGGGCACTCGTCCCAAAGCCCTGCCCGGTGCCACGTGCACGCGGCGTCCTCCTGGCCTGGGAGCCGCTCAGTGTGTCCTGCTGCGCTGGCCGGTCCTCCTGACCGCACCTCCTCCCGCAGCTGGGCACCGCGGGCTGCCGGCCCTGTGCACACCCGGCCCCCTAGGAACCTGGGTCAGCAGAGCAGAGCAGTGACGGTGCAGTGCAGCGGGAGGACGTGGGGTGATGGGGTGAGGAGGGGGACGTCCTCCCTGCAGCTCAGCCCCACTGCCCCCCACACCGCGTCCCGGGAGCGCAGGGCCGAGATGCGGGCTGTGTCCGTGCCCGGCAGTCGGCGGGCCGCTCAGCAAAGCTTGTGGGATCCGTGAACTTGTGAACTGAGGGAAAGCCCTGACCAACTCTGCTCCGGGGGCTCGGGGGTTCCGGCCGATCGTGAGCAAGATGGCGGCTCCGACACGCGAGCGTGCTCCGGGAGGGACACGCCCGCACGCGGGGACCCGCAGCCCAGCGCGCCGGGCTGTCTGTGCTCCGAGCGCGTCCCCCCGCCCAGCGCTGCGGCCACGGGACGGGGCACCGACAGAGCCCGGGCGCAGCCCGCCGTCATGCCCACGGCGTGAACGCTCTGGCTCCCAGACTGCGGTCCGGGGCCACGTTCCTCACCGAGGCGAGCAAACAGGGCAAGGGAAGCGGCTGGCGAGGTGTGTGCCCGCCCCAGCGCCGCCTCCTTCCCACCCATCGGCCCCAGGGCCCTGCAGGGTCACCCGCGGGCGCGGCGCGGTTCCGGAAGCGCCGCTGAAATGCGTGGGGTGACGCAACCGCGCGGGAGGAGCCCTGACGTGGTGAGTCACCGCCCCGCGCTGCGCTCCGGGCTCCGCAGACGGGACGCGACCGCAGGGAGCGCGGCCACCAGCGCGCAGACCCCGCCGACGCCCGGCGTGCCGGCCGCGCAAGAGCAGAGCAGACAGGCCCACGACAGACGCGGAGGCGGTGGCGGTGACCGGGCGGAGACGTGGCTCTGAGGACTCGGGGGTGAGTAAGCGCCTGCCTGCGTGGGCGCCGGGGCAGAGGGTGAGGAAGAGGCGGCGCGAAGGTGAGTCTGAGTGGGTGCCGTGCGCGCTCCTGGCCACGCCGGAGAAGGGATCGGGCAGAGGACGTGGGCTCCGGGCGACGCACCTGCGCATGCCGGGCAGGGCTGACCGGCGGTCACTGGATGATCGCGAGCGAGGGCGGGCGGCGGTCCACAGGGGCAGGGAGGCCTTGAAACGAGAGCTTTCCCTGCGGCTGGAGCTCCCAAGGCACCGCCGACAGAGAAGGCGAGCTTCCGGGCTTGGGCCCTGTCAGCCTCGCTAGAGACGCCATCCCTGCCAGGACGTGTGACCTAGGCGGGAGTCTGGCCCCCTTCCTTGCAGGGGTCCTTGCACTCTG
>PISW01015079.1:0-18371 GCA_004023785.1 Mungos mungo | reverse complement strand
GAAAAGACACTGGCCGATGCAGCTGCCAAGCTTCCTGCCTACAAAACAGAGGTGTTCAAAGGTGTCTTGGAGCAGCTGCGCTGGTTTGCTGGGAAGCAGGTCAAGTCTGTGGCGGTGAGTCCTTGTTCCGGAGCCTTGAAGGCGCAGGGCACGGGGCCTCTTGTCACAGGCAGATGCGCCTGTCTGTCGTCTGCTGAGGGCCCAGTGTGTCTCAAACTCCAGTGCTTCGAGCTGTCTGGGGTGCTGGTTAAAAATGCAGATTCCTGGGCCCTGTGCTCAGAGATTCTAACTCCCTAGGGCTGGGATGGAGCCCCGAAGGTGCTTCTGGCAAAGGTGGCATGTGGGTCGCTCTTGGAAACAAGCGCTGTGTGCTTGAGTCTTGTTCCTCAACTTGACCAAATGGAGTGTTGGACTGCCTTTCAGAGGTGGGGGGAGAACCAGAGGTGGACACCCCCAGAGAGGAAGGAGGGGTCCGGCTGTTGACTGTTCACAACTAAACTTCAGACTAGCCCCCAGGTTCCCCATTTGCTAGCAGCGTCCACACACCCAGGACCAATGTGAGCCGCTCACAACAGCTGACGGTGTAGGGTTGAGGAGGGGAGGAAGGAAAGGCACCCCGCCCATTCCTTTTTGTTGTTTTCAATTAGAACAAAACGCAAAGCAAACAGCCCCCACCCCGTTCCCTCACCCCACCCCAGGCACCTGACACTTCTGATTGTGGCTGAGTAAACAGAAGCTCTGAAAGCTCCCCTAAATTCTCCAGCTGGGTGGGAATCTACTTCCAGGAAATATTTGCTTTCGTTGTGTGATAAACCATCTCAACTCTTTCAGAAAAAGTTTGGATGGAATGGAGCAAATTTAAAGGAGCTGACCCACATTACTGATTAGAAAATGTTAGGGCTGAGATCCATTCCCAGGAGTTGGGATCTCAAGTGTTGCACGTTGTTCTGGATGCCTGAGGTACCCCGGTCCTGTGCCTTCAACACGCAGCCGTCACCCACCTGCCCTGGGTTTGGAGCCAGCTGTGAAAGCCAGGTTTCCTGGGTGGGCTAGGCTCTCACACACACTCTCTGCTTGTTCTAGTCCGTTGGAGGGAACATCATCACTGCCAGTCCCATCTCTGACCTCAACCCAGTGTTCATGGCCAGTGGGGCCAAGCTGACCATCGTGTCCACAGGTGAGAGTTACGTCAGGCAGAAGTCAGGAAAGAGGGTCATGTGGGGGAGAAGGCTCACAAGTAGGTCACTTTTTGGAGAGACAGGTCCCAAAATTCAATGACCCAGCCGTCCTAAGGTTCGGATCCCTGGAAACTGCAAGGGAGATGTAGCCAGACTAGGGGCCAGGAGAGCCAGGCCATTTCTTTATTAAGAATTTACAACAGGACCTGGTACCCAGGTGCTTTACCTAGTGGTAAGTGCTAGAACCAGAATGCACCAGCGCGCCTCAGCCCATGGCTGGATTTTCAGTCACACACTGTGTTGTGATAACACACGTGAAGTGTGTCTGCCGGGGAAGCGCATCGGAGACTGCACACCAAGGGCTTTTTTGGGGGTCGTCCTGTAGCTCTTCCTGGCAGATACCAAATCCCAGACACCCAGAAGGAAAGCCAATGTTCAGCATAAACCACGCTGTTTGTATGAACAGTTTAGACACAATGAGTCATCCTTACCAGGGAATCTGCTGAAATCCAAGGTCCAGAAGACAGCCCATGGCCAACCTTGTAAGCAGTCCTTTCAGAGGATAGCAGGCCTGTGTGTCAACTCTTTGTTACCCTCTTTCCAACTTCATGTTCACTGATGTCACTCGGGGAGCTAAAAATGGGCGATGGAGGAGTATTGATACTGTAGAAACCAGCAAATACTACAGATCAGGACACCTCCTCCTCACTGCCCACACATAGTCAGTTGTTAAATATTCACCAGCGCATCAGTGAGCAAGGATTTCAGATGGGGGACCTTGGCCCTCATTGTGCCAGCAACTCCCTTTTACAGTGGGGGCCAGAGACCAGGATGGGAATGCCGCGGTGGATCGTTCTCTGCTTTCTCACACTGGCCACTCTGCGTCTGGCCTTTGTACAGGCACCAGGAGGACGGTTCGGATGGATCACACCTTCTTCCCTGCTTACAGGAAGACCCTGCTGGCTCCCGAGGAGATACTGCTTTCCATTGAGATCCCCTACAGCAGGGAGGTGAGATGCTCAGGAGCAGCCCGTATCACCCTTACCCCCTCTAGGCTCCAGACCAGAGACTTGTCTGCCTCGGGGACCAACCTCAGCATCTCTCAGCCTTTTTTTTTTTAATAGTTTATTATCAAATGGTTTCCATATAACACCCAGTGCTTCTCCCCACACGTGCCCCCCACCATGACCATCACCCCCCTCCCTTCCTCTCCCTCCCCCTTCAGTCCATGGTTCGTTTTCAGTATTCAATAATCTCCATGATCTGTGAGAGTGGTCCCTCACTCTCCCCAGCTCTCTTTCCCCTTTTCTCTCCCCATGGTCCCCTGTCAGGTGTCTCCTGTTAGACCTATGAGTGGAAACATATGGTATCTATCCTTCTCTGCCTGACTTATTTTGCTTAGCATGACACCCTAGAGGTCCATCCACTTTCCTACAAATGGCCATATTTCATTCTTCCTCATTGCCATATAGTACTCCATTGTATATATATACCACATCTTCTTGATCTACTCATCAGGTGATGGACATTTAGGCTCTTTCCATGATTTGGCTATTGTAGAAATTGCCACTATGAACATTGGCGTACATGTGCTCCTATGCATCAGCACTTCTGTATCCTTTGAGTAAATCCCTAGCAGTGCTATTGCTGGGTCATAGGGGAGTTCTATTGATAGTTTTTTTGGGGAAGCCTCCACACTGTTTTCCAGAGTGGCAGCACCAGTTTACTACATTCCCACCAATAGTGTAGGAGGGTGTCTGTTTGTCCACATCCTAGCCAGCATTTATATTCTCTTGATTTGTTCATTTTAGCGACTCTGACAAGTGTGAGGTGGTATCTCAGTGTGGTTTTGATTTGGATTTCCCTGATAATGAGTGACACTGAGCATCGTTTCATGTGCCTGTTGGCCATCTGGATATCCTCTTTGGAGAAGTGTTTATTCAGGTCTTCTGCCCATTTCTTCACTGGATAATTCCTTTTTCATGTACGGAGTTTAGTGAGCTCCTTGTATATTTTGGATACTAGCCCTTTATCTGATATGGCATTTGCCACTATCTTTTCCCATTCTGGAGGCTGCCTGTTAGTTTTTTATATTGTTTCCTTTGCCTTGCAGAAGCTTTTTATCTTGATGTGGCCCCAGTAGTTCATTTTTATTCTTGATTCTCTTGCCTCTGGGGATGTGTGGAGGAAGAAATTGCTGCGACTGAGGTCTAGGAGGCTATTTCCCCGCTTTTCCCTGAAGGGTTTTTATGGTTTCCTGTCTCATATTCAGATCCTTTATCCATTTTGAGTTTATTTTTGTGAATGGTGTCAGAAAGTGGTCTAATTTCATTTTTCTACATGTTGCTGTCCAGCTCTCCCAACACCACCTGTTGAAGAGGCTGTCCTTTTTCCATTGGACACTCTTTCCTGCTTTGTCAAAGATTAATTGGCCATACACTTGTGGGTCCAATTCTGGGTTCTCTATTCTATTCCATTGGTCCATGTGTCTGTTTTTGTGCCAATACCATACTGTCTTGATGATGACAGCTTTGTAGTAGAGGCTAAAGTCTGGGATTGTGATGCCTCCCGTTTTGGTTTTCTTCTTCAATATTCCTTTGGCTTTTCGGGTTTTTTTGTCATTCCATACAAATTTTAAGATCGTTTGTCCTAGCTTTGAGAAGAATGCTGGTGCAACTTTGATGGGGATTGCATTGAATGTGTAAATTGCTTTGGGTAATAATGACATTTTAACAATGTTTATTCTTCCGATCCTTGAGCACGGAATGTTTTTCCATTTCTTTGTGTCTTCTTCAATTTCCTTCATAAGACTTCTATAGTTTTCAGCATACAGGTCTTTTACATCTTTGGTTAGGTTTATTCCTAGATATTTTATGGTTTTTCGTGCAGTTGTGAGTGGGATCAGTTTCTTTATTTCTCTTTCTGTTGCTTCATTTTTGGTGTATAAGAATGCAACTAATTTCTGTACATTGACTTTGTACCCTCCAGCTTTACTGAATTCATTGATCAGTTTTAGAAGGCTTCTGGTGGAGTTGATCCGGTTTTCCATGTAGAATTTCATGTCGATTGCGAAAAGGGAAAGTTTGACTTCTTTGCCAATTCTGATGCCTATTATTTCTTTTTGTTGTCTGATTGCTGATGCTAGGATTTCCAACACTGTGTTAAACAACAGTGGTGAGAGTGGACATCCCTGTCATGTCCCTGATTTCAGGGGGAAAGCTCTCAGTTTTTCCTCATTGAGGATAAGATTGGCTGTGGGCTTTTTGTAAATGGCTTTTATGATGTTTAAGTAAGTTCCTTCTATCCCAACTTTCTCGAGGCTTTTTATTAAGAAGAGATGTTGTATTTTGTCAAATGCTTTTTCTTCATCTATCGCCAGGATCATATGATTTTTTCTTTTGTTTTGTTGATGTGGTGTATCACATTAATGGATTTGTGAATACTGAACCAGCCTTGTAACCCAGGAATAAATCCCACTGGATCATAATGGATAATACTTTTCATATGCTGTTGAATTCGATTTGCTAGTATCTTGTTGATTATTTTTGCATCCATATGCATTAAGGATATTGGCCTGTGGTTCTCTTTTTTTGTTGGGTCTCTGCCTGGCTTGGGAATCAAAGTGATATGTGCTTCGTAGAATGAGTCCAGTAGTCTTCCTTCCATTTCTATTTTTTGGAATAGCTTGAGAAGAATCAGCGTTAACTCTGTTTTAAATGCCTGGTAGAATTCCCCTGGGAATCCATCCGGCCCTGGGCTTATATTCGTTGGGAGATTTTTGATAACTGATTCAATTTCTTCACTGGTTATGGGTCTGTTCAGATTTTCTATCTCTTCCTATTTGAATTTTGTTAGTGTATGTGTGCTTAGAAATTTGTCCATTTCTTCTAGATTGTCCAGTTTGTTGGCATATAATTTTTCATAGTAATCTCTGATGATTGCTTGTATTTTTGACGGATCTGTTGAATAGATCCATTTTCCTTCATGATTTTGTCTATTTGAGTGTTCTCTCTTTTCTTTCTGAGGAGCCTAGCTAGAGGATTATCAATTTTGTTTACTTTTTCAAGAACCAACTCTTGGTTTCATTGATCTGTTCAATTGTTTTTGTAGATTCTATCTTGTTTAATTCTGCTCTGATCATTATTTCTTTTGCTGGGTTTGGGGTGTTCTTGCTGCTCCCTTTCGAGTTTCCTTAGGTGCTCTGTTAGGTTTTGAGTTTGTGCTTTTTCTAGTTTGTTGAATTAGGGCTGTATTGCAATGAGCTTTCCTCTTGAGACTGTCTTTGCTTCATCCCAGAGAGTTTGAATTGCTGTATTCTCATTTTCATTCATCTCCATGTATTTTTAAATTTCCTCTCTAATTGCCTGATTGGTCCAATCATTCTTTAGTAGGGTAATTTTTAACCTCCACATTTTTGGAGGTTTTTCTGACTTCTTCCTGTGGTTGATTTTGAGTTTCATAGCATTGTGATCTGAAAGTGTGCATGGTATCATCTCAATTCTTTTGTATTTATGGAGGGCTGTTTTATGACCCAGTATGTGATCAATCTTGGAGATTGTACCATGTGCACTCGAGAAGAAAGTGAATTCCCTAGCATCAGGATGCAGAGTTCTATATATATCTATCAATTCCATCTGCTCCAGTGTGCCATTCAGGTCTATTGTTTCTTTAGTGATTTTTTTGTCTGGTTGACCTATCCATTGTTGTAAGTGGGGTGTTAAAGTCCCCTGAAATTAGCACATTCTTATTGATAATATTGCTTCTGTTTGTGATTAATTGTTTTATGTATCTAGGAGCTCCCAAATTCAGCGCATAAATATTTATAATTGTTAGCTCTTCTTCATGCAGAGACCCTGTAGTTATTATATAGTGTCCTTCTTCATCTTTTGTTACTGCCTTTATTTTAACCTTCAGTTTGTCCGATATAAGTATGGCTACTCCAGCTTTCTCTTGGCTTCCATTCGCATGGTAGATATTTCTCTATCCCCTTACTTTCAATCTGAAGGTGTCTTCAGGTCTAAGGTGAATCTCTTGTAGGCAGCAAATAGATGGGTTTTGGTTTTTGATCCATTCTGCTACCCTTTGTCGTTTGACTGGAGCATTCAGTCCATTGACATTCAGTGTTATGATTGAAAAATATGGGTTTAGATTCATTGTGTTCTCTGTAGAGTGCATGATTGTAGTGATGTCTCTGGTACCTTTATTCCTTGCTACATTTCCCTCATAGAGTCCCTCCTAAGATTTCTTGTAGGGCTGGTTTGGTGGTCATGAATTCTCTCAACTTTTGTTTATTTGGGAAAACCTTTATCTCTCCTATTTGAATGACAGGCTCGCTGAATAAAGAATTTTTGGTTGCATATTCTTCTTGTTCATCACATTGAAGATTTCCTGCCATTTCTTTCTGGCCTGCCAAGTTTTAGTAGATAAGTCTGTAACCACTCTGATAGGTTTCTCTTTGTATATCAAGACCCTTTTCTCCCTAGCTGCTTTCAGAAGTCTCTCTTTGTCTTTATATTTTGCCAGTTTCACTATGATATATCGTGCTGAATATCAGTTTATGTTATGTCTTAGGGGAGTTCAGTATGTCTCCTGAATTTCAATGTCTTTCTCTTTCCCCAGATTGGGGAAATTTTCGTGTATAATTTGGCCTAGCATGCCTTCAAGCACTCTGTCTTTATCTTCCTCTTCAGGAACTCCTATGATACGGACATTGTTCTGTTTGATTGTATCACTCAGGTCTCTGATTCTCCTTTCATGCTCCTGAATCATTTTCTCTCTCTTTTTCTCAGTCTCCTCTTTTGTTATAACTGTGTCTTCTCATTCACTTATTCTCCTCTCTGCTTCTTCAATCTGTGCATTGGCAGCCTCCATCTTATTATTCATCTCATTTAGAGCCTTTTCTAACTTGTCACAGCTATTTTGAAGGTTCCTAGTCTTTGTATCAATATCTTCTCTGATAGCTTCCATGTTTTTTTTAAGCCCAGCGATTAATTTTATGACAGTTGTTCTAAATTCTTGTTGAGTTATTTTGCTTGTGTCTGTTTTGAGCAGTTCTGTAGCTGTGATTTCTTCCTGGAGTATCTTGGAGAAGAGTTCTTTCATTTCATCATTTTGGCTAGCTTTCTGTCTCTTGTCAGTTTTAAAAGCTCATTCTGCACTGTGTATTTATTAGTATTCCTCTATAGAAGGAGGCTCTTCGAGAGTCTAGGGTCTGTCGTTTCAGGAGGTGTTCTTTTAATGATGTTTAGTTTCTCTTGTTATGCATCTAATTAATTTATTTCCCTACTCAGTGATATTTGGGATTTTCCACTATGTGTGCTTTGGGTTGTTTCTTGAGGTAGCCCTGAAAAGGAAAACAAACATACAAACACACAGAGAACACAAGCACATAAATGTACTGATAAAGAAGCAAACCTAAGGGGGAAAGAAAAAAAGAAACAGGAAAGAAAAGAGAGGGGGAAAAGGAAAAGAAAAGAAAAAAACAAAGGGAGGGGGAAAAAAAAGGCAGGCAGGGAGTGGGGGGGAGAGCAACAGTCAGAGATAAAGTACAGTCTGAGGGTGTAAAACCTGCAGTGGGGGTTGGGGGAGATAAGGATGGAATAAAGGAAGAACTATCTGGATGGTAAGAGTTGATCTAAGCACAGCAGTGCCTAGTTGTTGGTCTTTCCCAGATTCCAGGGGGAAAGAGAGAAAAGAAGGAAATAGGAAGATAGTAAAGATAAGACAGGGGACAAATTAAAAAGTAAAAATATTAAGAAAAAATCCCCAATTAACGGTAATAAGCAAAAGCACAGCTGCTCTCCAGCATGGATGGGCGTGGCTTGGTGTAGGTGGGTCGGGTCTCAGGGGCGCTCTTTGAGACCCCGCCTTGGTGGATGTGAGGAGAATGGCGACGGACACCCCAAGTCCCCCTCAGAACATGCGTTGCCAGCCACTCTCTGGAGTCCAACCTTCTTGTGCCTCGGGCCGGTCTAATTGTTTCTGTTTTTTAAGTTCTGCCATGTTTCTAAGTCCTTGCCCACACAGTCAATATTGCCACCACAGTTAAAATTGCCTGCAGGTGGGCGGCTTTCTGGTCGGGATCGAATAGGGGGATTGTGAACTCAGATTTTTCCCCAGCCTCCGCCTGCAGTCAGTGGGCTCCCTGCCCGAGGGAGAACACCCCCGCTGAAGGGACAGATATCTCTCTTAGCGCTCAGTGGCCCTCAGTCCCGGGCTAAATCTCTCCTCTTCAGGGATGGCGCTGTGGGGGATTCAGTCTCTACTTCTCTTCCCTTGGTCTCTCTCCTGCCCTGCCTGGAGGTGCCGCGCAGCTGTGAAGGTCCATGTGCCTCTGGATACCCGGTGACTCCCGTGATCGACTGTCCGCGGAACTATGTGCCTCCAGTCTCCAGGCCGCCTTGTGCCGTGCGGCTCCCTGCTGACCTTCTGCCTCCAGTCTCCCAGCCACCCTGCCCAGCTAGGAGCGGTGCGCCTAGGGACAGGAGGGTCTCAGCGGGCTCAGCGCCAAGCCTCTGGGCGCTTTGTCTCCAGAGCAGGCGCTCCCTCCCCTAAAGTCTCTGGTCCCAGTTCGCACTCACTCACTCAGGCAAGCATAAGACTGCTCTCGATAGGAGGTCTGTCCACACACCTCTGTTCTTGGAGATCAGAAAGCTGTCTGTGGCTTTTAAATTCTTCTCAGTTTGATAATTGTGGGTGGACGGAGGTAATGGGGTGCCTTGCTTCTCCGCCATCTTGCCGCTCCCTCAGCATCTCTCAGCTTTAACAAAGTCTCTGAACGTTGCCTTTAATCGGCAATATTTCTCTCTGGACAATGAAGATTTTCAGGGCAGGGGGTGTAAGGACGCAGGTCTGAATTCGGCTTCTCAGGATCATTAGACAATAGAAGGGCACACATTGCCCAAGGCAGGAGGGACCACCCTTGTAACACCCAATCAGGAAAGACCAGCTGACACCCTTAACATTTCTAAGGGAAGGTCTAGAAGGCTAGTCACACCCTATGTGAGGGTCCTGGGCCCACTCTGTAATTGGTCAATACTCTAAATGTTGTGATTGGCTCCCACCAAAAGTAACAATGTATGGTTAAAGTTACTGCCAATATTGATAGGCAATAGTGACTGGACCCCTGTACCTGTGTCACAATTTCCTGTAACCACCCCCTTCCCAAAACTCATAAAAGCCCTACCCTGCCTTTGTTTGGGGCTCTCAGCACGGATCCACTGTGCTGGTAAAGTCTGTGAGCCCGAGTTTAGGTGCAGCGAGCCTAAACCCTAATAAAGCCCTTTGATTTGCATGCGTGACTTGGTCTCCCTGGCGGTTTCTGGTTTGGGGGACGATAAAGAAATCTTGGGCATTACAGAGGCAGAGCATGCCACGGACTCATGGCATGTGATCCTGGGCACATCGTTTCAGGTTTGAGAGCCTCAGTTTCAGCCTCTGTAAAACAGGCACAGTATCACCTGCCATGCAGGTCATGGTGAGGATTGAAATCAGGAATTCATAAGGTTCCCGGCTGGTGTCTGGAAACCTGCGGGGATCTCCGTCTGGTAGCCAGGAACATGATCTCACAGACACGTCCAGCTGCCAAGCATTCCTGCCCCAGGTCAGGGGAAACCCGGGTTTGCATGCTGAGCAGAGAAGGTGCCTGTGGGTCAGGCCCACACATGCTGAGAAGGCGTTTCTGTACTGACCTTGCTCTGAGTTGGCTTGGTTGGCTTTCTGCTTATGGGTGGTTTCTCTGTCCTGTTCAGGCAGGTCTGGGTGCTTCTGGCTGCCTCCCTGCTGTCCCTGGGGGCCTGTGGTGTCTTCCCTTCCTGTGCTTTTCTCCTCCCTCATCAGCTACATAGTCCTTAATGGGCCCTGTAGAAAAGTGATCTGTGTGAGGCTGGGAACAGCTGTAAGGGAGTGCACTAGGAGTTTTACCCAGCTAGCGCTTGAGCGAGTTTTACAAGGCATAGTTTTGGTCTCCTTAATGAGAATGCTAATTAAATTAGAGCCACGATGTCCCTGAGGTGGTTTCTTAATAATTTTCTAGCTTGTCCTTATAGACCATGTTGAGCAGTGATTCCCCGAGTTTTTGTATTTCACAGATCGGTAAATTTTCCTCTTTTTAATTATGAGTTGGACAAGGGAGGAGGGAACAGACGTAACTCTGTCCAGTTTTTATCTTGCCAGATAGGGACATTAACGGAAAACATTTTATGGGAGTGCCTGGGTGGCTCAGTCAGTTAAGCTGCTGACTTCAGTTCAGGTCACAATCTCATGGTTCGTGAGTTCAAGATCCACATCGGACTCTGTGCTGACATCACAGAGCCTGCTTCAGATCCTTTGTCCCCCCACCCCCAGCCCCTCCTCTGCTCATTCTGTCTCTCTCTCAAAAATAAATAAACTTAAAAACATTTTTAAAAACAAAAAATATTTCATAAAAGAAAGGAGATTTTCACACCCAGAATTAGGAAGGATTTCTCATGTAAGAGCAGCTGACTGACATTTCACGGCACCCCAGTGGAACCGTCTCTGTGGACTGGCAGGGTCCTATTCCAGAAGCAAACTCAGACTCCAGCTCACTGTCCCAGGGCCATGTTTGACATCGAGAGTCTGGACCAGCTTGGTGGTCAGGGGGAGTCCCTATGGCTTCTTCGAGCAGAGGCTTGTGGCCCATCTGGCCGTCCACCATGAGCGTCATTGTGCTTTCCCCAGTGAACCTTCCCTTAAGCCTCTGCCTTTGATATTAATCATGATTTGGGTGCCAGGGTGGGTTCAGACCTCAAGAGGAAACTGCCCGAAAGGGCTTGTTTTCCGATGGTTCTTACCTGGAAAGTTACTCACACTCCCCTCTTCTACTGAAAGACAGGGCCTGCCTGGAACCCAAGGGGAAATGTCTGTTCAAAGCACAAAGAGAGCTAGTGTTTCACACTGTGAATCATTCTTTCAGGAAGCAAGGTTTCTAATTGTAGACAGTAGGCCAGTGAGAGAGACAAGTAGAGAGAGCACGTGCACAGGTGGCCAGCTGAAGGGGTGGCATCTCGTGGCATCTGCTTGAGAGGCAGTTAGGTCGACAGAGCTCCTGGCACAGCCCGATAGGCCGGGTGGGCTCTGGTCTGGGCATGAGGATGGGAAACCTGGGGTCTGGGGGTCTCCGAGGGGCCTTTGCAAAAATGTCTTTCCTCTTCCCAGATGTTGGTTGAGAGAACCCATTCTCCTTTTCCTTGACTTTCCATTTTCCTCACTGACAGGAGAAATCTTGACCCTTTCCCAGCCTCAAGGAGTGTTACCTAGAACTCGTCCTGAGAATGGGGCAGTCAGGAATGTCTGTATCTTTGAGGGCCACTAGAAGCCACTCTGTGATGGCATTGTCCCCTCACCTCACTGCTCACCCCCAGCCTCAGCCTCGCCATCAGCAGTCCTAGCCAAACAAGGAGGAAAGCAGGAATCTTTCTCCTATTTTGTAGGGTGAATATTTCTCAGCATTTAAGCAGGCCTCTCGGAGAGATGACTTCGCCAAGGTGACCAGCGGCATGAGGGTCCTGTTCAACCCGGGAACCGTGCAGGTGAAGGAGCTGGCTCTTTGCTATGGCGGAATGGCCGACAGAACCATTTCGGCCCTCAAGACCACGCGGAGGCAGATTTCACAGTAAGAGCCGCCAGCAAAATAAAACCACCAGTGCTGCTCTGACTCCTACAGTACTGCGGCTGTTCTGTGTACTGGTGGTGTTACTGTTGCTGCTGCTGCTGCCATTACCCACAGTACTACGGCTGTTCTGAGTCCTGGTGGTGTTACTGTGGCTGCTGCTGCCATTACCCACAGTACTGCAGCTGCTCTGAGTACTGGTGGTATTACTGTCGATGCTGCTGCCATTACCCACAGTACTGTGGCTGCTCTGAGTACTGGTGGTATTACTGTTGCTGCCGCTGCCATTACCCACAGTACTGCAGCTGCCCTGAGTACTGGTGGTGTTTCTGTTGCTGCCGCTGCCATTACCCACAGTACTGCAGCTGCCCTGAGTACTGGTGGTGTTTCTGTTGCTGCCGCTGCCATTACCCACAGTACTGCAGCTGCTCTGAGTATTGGTGGTGTTACTGTTGCTGCTGCTGCCATTACCCACAGTACTGCAGCTGTTCTGAGTACTGGTGGTGTTACTGTTGCTGCTGCTGCCATTACCCACAGTACTGTGGCTACTCTGAGAACTAGTGGTATTACTGTTGATGCTGCTGTCATTATCCACAGTACTGCGGCTACTCTGAGAACTAGTGGTATTACTGTTGATGCTGCTGTCATTACTCACAGTACTGCAGCTGTTCTGAGTACTGGTGGTGTTACTGTTGCTGCTGCTGCCATTACCCACAGTACTGCGGCTACTCTGAGAACTAGTGGTATTACTGTTGATGCTGCTGCCATTTCCCAGTACTGCGACTGTCCTGAGTACTGGTGGTGTTACTGTTGCTGCTCTTGCATTACCATGGTTACCGCTGCTGCTACAATTGCTGATGCTACCACTAGCATGATTACTAATAGGATTGCTGTTGCTGCACAGGTACTACCATTGCTACTACTGCTCTGCTACTGCTAGTACTGCTGTTACTGCAGCCACCACTACTAGTGCTATGGTTATTACTGCTGTGCTTCTACTACCATCACTACAGCTAGTACTACTCATACTGTGACTGCTACTACTATTTCTACCTCTCCTGCCACTATCATTCCTACTATTTCTACTGCCATTACTACTCTGACTAGTCTCACTCCTGTGGCTACCTACCACTACTATTACTATGGATACTATTACTGTGGTCTATTCCTTCTCCTATTAATACTAGTATTGCTGCTACTGCTATTACTGCTGCTACTCCTGATAGTACTACTGATAGCATTACTGCTGCTTCTGCTATTCATGCTATCACTCCCACTGTTGTTTTTCTCACTACCATTACTATCGATACTCCTAATGGTAGTATTTCTGCTGCTGCTACTACTTCTACCATGAGTCATAGTATTACTGGTGCTATTTCTGTTACTACTACTACTGCTCCTCCTTCTCCTACTTCTACTATGATTCTGCTTTTGCTACTACTGCTGTTTCTGCCACTGCAAGTATCACTTCTACTAGCATTGCTGCCGCTGCTACTACTATTGCTGTTGCTACTGCTGCTGTTACTACTGCTGCATTCTTACTATGGCTACTCCTATTACTCTGGCTAGTTTATGGCAGCACATGTACCAAGCATGTCCCTACCACTGTCCTCTGTAATCCTTACAATAGCCATATAGACACATAAAGCTCACCTTTGGAGTTTGGCTCTTTCGTTCCAATCCCTGGCTCCAACACTTACCAGATGGGTTGTGTAAGTCAAGGGACTTAATCTTTCCAGGCCTCCATTTTCTCACTAGTATATGAGTATAAAAATTTTCCATGCAGTGGGGCCTGGGTGGCTCAGTCAGTTGAGCATTTGGCTTTGGCTCAGGTCATGATCTCACGGTTCGTGGGTTCAAGCCCCGCGTTGGGCTCTGTGCTGAGAGCTAGCTCAGAGCCTGGAGGCTGCTTTGGATTATGTGTCTCCCTCTCTCTCTGACCCTCCCCTGCTTATACTGTCTCTGTCTCTCAAAAATAAATAAAAAACATTAAAAAATTTTTAAAAATTTTCAATGCTATACTTTTAAGTTGAAAGGAAAAGTGATCTTTCATAAAAAGCACTTAGGACATTGCATAGTGCATTTTCAGGACTTAATAGATTTAATTATTATTATTTTGTGGTCTTGTTAAAATTGTGTCTATTTTTATTTGTATTATTTATTTATTTTTATTTTAGAGAGAGAGACAAGAGCAGGGGAGAGGGGCAGAAGGAGAGAGAGAGAGAATCTTAAGGAGCGAGGCTGATCTGCGTGGAAATCAAGAGTTGGATGCTCAACTGACTGAACCACCCAAGGCACTCAGATTGTGTCTATTTTGGAAGGTGAGGAAACTGAGGGGGCGCCTAGGTGGCTCAGTCAGTTAAATATCTGATTTTGGCTCAGGTCATGATTCCAAGGTTCATGAGTTTGAGCCCTACATTGGGCTCTGTGCTGACAGTTCAGAGCCTGTAGCCTATTTCAGATTCGATGTATCCCTCCCTCTCTGCCCCTCTCCTGCTTGAGTTCTGTGTCTCTCTCTTTCTCTCAAAAATAAACAAATATTTAAAAAAGTATTTTTAAAGATGAGGAAACAGAGGCTCAAGCAAGTAACTTGCCTGAAGTTAAAAACTCTAAGTATCCAAGCCAAGTTTGGAACCAAGTCTAATACAACTGTGGTCCTGTGCCCACCACCCCACACATGTGGTTCTGATGTCTGGATGGGAACGCTTTCCCACCATCTGCTCTCCGGCAGCTTCTGGAATGAGGGGTTGCTGCAAGATGTGTGTGCTGGCCTGGCAGAGGAGCTGTCCCTGGCCCCCGATGCCCCTGGAGGCATGGTGGAGTTCCGGCGTACCCTGACCCTCAGCTTCTTCTTCAAGTTCTACCTGACGGTGCTTCAGAAACTGGGCAAAGAGAACTCAGAAGATGTGAGTGTGGGGTGAGGGCAAGATGCAGACTCTCTGCAGGACTTTTATTTGGGGATCTAAGAAGCCAGTCTGAGTGAGGGAGTACTGTGGACAAGGTGGTAAATTTGCTTCTCCCTTCTGAAGGCTAAGGGCAGAGGAGCTTTTGCTCCAAGGATACACAGCCCAGGGAGCCACATGGAGATGGGAGCCAGTGGGATAACAGAGAGGCAGAACACTGGGATGGGCATTAGCGACTAGAGTTCTGGTCCTGAGTGAGTCATTACCTCACTTGAAACTTGAATAGGTCGCAACTCTCTTTAATTCTCAGCTGGAAAATCTGCTGATCTGGGTGGTAGACCAGATGATCCTTTCTGCAGGCTAGCTGATACAACTGTGGTCTTGCAGTTAGAGTGGGAATGTGGAGTGAGATGGGAAGGTAGAGTGTGGGAGGAGAATGGAAGGGGGGGATGCTGCAGCCAGGGGGATGGTGGTCACTGCGAGGTGTGCGTTCTGGAGAGGGTGTGGCTGAGCAGGAGCCCAGCTCCCCCTACTGATTCAGTGAGCATTTATTTTGCACTTTTTATGCATGACATTGCATTCAGCATCAGGGGCAGCCTTGTGATTACTAAAGCCAGCCTAGAGTGACTACTAGGAAGGTAGCGTGGGGAGCGCTAAGGGCAAAATCCTCTGTAGACGTGGATCCAGCAGACTGAAATCCCTCTTTAAAAAGCACTCATAATAGTTTTTTCTTTTTCTTTTTAAAAACATTTACTTATTTATTTATTTATTTATTTATTCATTTATTTATTTATTTACTCTGAGAGAGAGAGAATACATGTGTGCATGTGAGCAGGGGAGGGACTGAGAGAGAATCCCAAGTAGGCTTTGCACTGACAGCACAGAGCCCAAGGTAGGACTCAACCTCACGAACTGTGACATCATGACCTGAGCCAAAGGCAGACATTCAATTGACTGAGCCACCCAGGCGCCCTGATTTTTTTCTGATTACAAAAGTAGTGAACTTACTGTGGAAAACTTAAGAACACACCCATTAAAAATTAAAATTTAAATTAAAAAATTTTAACTTTTTACATTAAAAAATTAAGTTGTTTTTGTTAATAAACTTTTCTTTTTAATTAAAATTACTCTTCTCTCAGGTCCTAGAGAAACTAGCTACTAGTTTTATTTTTTCCTCTGATATTTTTCCTACATTTATATGTCTATCTTCTGTCATCCTCTTTTCTCTCTTTCTCTATCTCTCCTTCCATCCATCTTTCTGTGTACCTGTCATCTTCCTTGATTTGATCTGGACATATCATTTCCTAAACAAATTTGGGGTCATGCTGCATATAGAATTTTATGTTTCCTTTGAGTCTGTTGAGATTATATTGTGTGCATTTTCCATATCATTAACTATTTCCCACAGAGAGGAGAGAAAGAGCGGCATGAATAAATGCAGGAGGGAAGGAAAGCCTTTGGTGTGTTGGAGGAAGCACAAACCATTTACATGCAGGCTGCAGGGGTGGGAAAGAGGCTGAGGCTGTTATAAAATACTGGGCTCTCAGAGCCCACCTTCTGATGTTGAGACAGATCCAGCCAGAACTAGGAGTGTAAAAAGAGGAGATGCGGGGAACAGTTGTTACCATTCCCACTTGGGGACAACCAAGGGTGGGATCAGTGATAGACCTAGTCATGATCACTCCTGTTAACTTGCCTTCACAGAAGTGTGGCAAGCTGGACCCCACCCATGCCAGTGCCACCCTACTCTTTCAGAAAGACCCTCCAGCCAACGTCCAGCTCTTCCAAGTGAGTATACGTGATGTGTGGCTGATATCAAGGGCCCTTGCAAGGCCCATCAGATGATGCTGAGCATTGGTGAATGACCAACTCGAGTCGTATGTAGGTGCTTAGAGCTCTTTACTGCTTTGGGTAAATATCCAGTGAAGAAAATGGGAATCATATTAATGTCAATGAAGTTACTTTCCTCCTTCCTTACCTCAGTTTGTTCTCTCTTGGATTACTCTCATCTTCACTTGCTTTTTAAGGAATAAAATAAAATATCGTCCCCATTTTGTCTTTTCTGGTACCTCTCTGGGGCTGCTGTAAAAAGCCAGGAGTTCTCCTGACCATAACAACAAAACAATAACTTTCTGTCAATAGCAATTTGTGAGACGCACTAGGTAAAAGATGGACTTTTTCTGTGGACACTTTAGATTTTGTGGGCCATACAGTTTCTGTTGAAACTCCTCAAGTTTGTCTTTATAGCATAAAAGCAAAGAAAGCCAATACATAAATGAATGTGTGTGGCTATGTACCAATAAAACTTTATTTATACAAAGCAGGCAGTGGGCCATATTTGGCCCACGAGCCTCAATTTGTGGACTCTTGCACTAGAGTATAGTGGTCCAGAGTGTGAACTCTGGGCTCCACTGCCAGGACTTGAATTCGAACTCTGCCATTTTGTGACTTCTTCCCCGTGGCTTTTGGGCAAGTTACTTACGCCCACCTATAAGTGTCCCTAATGATGGCACCGGCTTCATCAGATGGTTCTGAGGATTAAATGTGTTAGTAAAAGTAAATAGCTTAGATTAGCTCCTGGCATATATTAAACATTCAGGGAAATATTAGCCATTTTTATTATCTCTTTAAAAAACACATAAAACAGAATTTTGTTATAAATACCTTTTCGAACACTTTGGAAAGTACAGAAAGTTATAATGAAGAAAACGACAATCACCCAAGGTCCCACCTCTAAAAGAAATTCATTATAGTTTTGTTTATTTCTTTCAATTTTTTCCTATGCATACATGGACATGGATATGCTATATTTATAACATACATTTTTCTACAAAATTCAAATCAGCATATGCACACACAATGTTTTCTGTCCTGTTTTTACATTTAACATGAATGTTCTTTCCTTCTAATTTAAATTCTTCAAAAGTATGTCTTAATAGTTGCATACTATTCGATTGTATGCATACAGCGTAAGCTTTTTACTCAACCCGCAATGAATGGACATTGAGGTTCTTCTTTAGTTATTGGTTTTTTTTTTCCTCCTGTGTATTGTGATACTATGACCCTTTGCAGTGCCTTTCTGTTCCTTTGGCCTGTGCCCCTCCTGCCTCTTCCATCCTCACTCCTCAGGTTTGCTTTGGCTGAAGCTCTCTGCAGTTTCCCAGGCCTGTAGGGAAACAGTGTCCTCTGCAGCTCAGCTTGACTGTGATCATGTCATTCCAGGAGGTACCCAAGGGTCAGTCTGAGGAGGACATGGTGGGTCGGTCCCTGCCCCACCTGGCCGCGGCCATGCAGGCATCTGGGGAGGCCGTGTTCTGTGACGACATCCCTCACTACGAGAATGAGCTGTCACTGCGGCTGGTCACCAGCACCCGAGCCCACGCCAAGATCAAGTGAGTGTAGTAAATATACCAAGGGAGGAGGGTGCTGGGAGGCTCCTCCAGGGTTGACCCGAGAGATTGCACTAGACCCAAAAAGGGAGTGAGGAGCATTTAATAGGAACAGGTTAGATCTGGGCTAAACTTCAATGCAAAATTTCATGAGAACTTGAGTCAGTGCTAAGGGGAAGAGCATGATCTTAGAGTCGGACAGACCTGGGATCGTGTCTCTGTTTCACTGTTTACCAACTGTGACCATGGCCTGGGACGTTTAAGCTCTGAG
>PISW01015078.1:0-18381 GCA_004023785.1 Mungos mungo | reverse complement strand
GAAGTCAATGACAACCGCCCAGGGCCACGTGGAGGTGGCTGCGAAGGACAGTTTGTCCAGTAGAGGCCGAGCAGCACTTACAGTCCCAAGCTGATCAACCCATCATCCACTGCTCTTCAGAGCCAAATAACAAGACCCACGCTGCTGCTCAGAGCGGGAGAAAATCCAGATGTGGGGGTTACGGCAGTCGTGGGCCTGCTCAGATACCCCGGGTCATGTCAAAATAGCCTCATAGAGACATGGCCATCTGGCCGGAGTCTTAGAGGCTCTCCATCTCCATCCCATCATGAAGCCCAACATGGAGTTCTCCATTCAGGGTGGAGAGGTGACATGGGAGTCAAATTTCAGGCACTGCAATCTATCTGCTATTATCATCACCGACCATCATCACCACCATCACCACCATCCTCCTCCTCCTCACCATCATCACCACTGTCACCATCACCACCATCACCATCATCATCACCACTGTCACCATCATCACCATCACCACCATCACCACCATCCTCCTCCTCCTCACCATCATCACTACTGTCACCATCATTATCATCATCATCATCATCATCACCACTGTCACCGTCACCATCATCATCATGACCAACCATCATCATATCATCCCTGAAGAAGGGACTGCAAGACTTCCCAGCGCCCTCTCACTCACCATATCTCGTATTTCCTTCTTTGCCGTGTGGTCTTCTTACATAAATGAGGTTCTCACACTGCGTCTCTACTTCAGGAAAAGAAAAAGAAGAAAGAGGAGGAGGAGGAGCCGGAGGAGGAGCCTTAGCAGATACAGTGTAGTGACCCTCACTTCTGAGAGGCTTCAAGCGCTCAGTAACCAAAGGGAAGCCCATTCAACGGTTGACATTCAACACGGACTATTTTAATGACACTTCCCTGTCTCTGGGGGGTTAGTGTCCAATGTAACCCAGAGACGCTAATGTACACCGGTCAGTAAGGGAATAGCCCGTGATTGGAAGTTAACCATGACGTTCAGCTCAGCGTCTGTTCATGCAGCGCTCTGGGGGCCGTGGCGTCACGGCGTGCTCCGGGATCACAGACCTCCCCCCCAGGGTAGAGCGGCATTACAGGGGATGTTCCCTCCAGCCCCCTACAGGTCGGAGAATAAAACTGCCCAGGAAAATGAATGAATCTGCCCTGTCTCAGATTTTCAGGGAGAAGAAAAGGAAAGAACCCCAGACACAGAGGTTCCAACCGGGTCGGAAAAGCACCTGGAACACAGCAAGGCAGCCGCTCTTCCTTCCATCCACCCCGCCACTCATGTTGTCACGCATGTACTCACAGCCCTGACTGAGCGTCTTCCACACGCCAGGACTACGGAAACCAAAGAGGCCAGACAGCTCTCCCTACGGGGCAGTCTGAGGGCCAGGGAGGGACAGACAGGCACACGGACACTTGTAATTCCAAATAAAACAGTAGTAAGGGCTTATTGAGGTTCAGGTTTGCTCCCAGTTCTGCCCTGAGGGCCCGACGTACAACACCTCACTTAACCCTCGCGAGGCGGGAGCGCCAGGACGCGCCGTGCAGCGAGGAGCGAGGTAAGCGAGGTGCGGCAGCAGGACCTTCGCTGCATTTCTAGGGGCGGAAGTGGATCCAGCACCCAGCTCCCCCCCACAGCCTCCTGTCTACACAGCAGGCGTGTTTCTCAATTCGATCATTTCCGGGTGACTTACTGAACTCAGGGGTGCACGAAAGAGCCGTGGCCCTGCCCTCAGCTGGCTTACAGCTGTGAGCTAAGAACCTCCGGAGGGGAGGGCGCACGTCCTAGAAGAGGCCAGCCTCGCCTTCACCGGGGCCCTCGCTAACACTGCCGGGGGCGTGCGCCAAGCCTCCGCCCGACTCTGTGCAGATTTAGAAGATTCGGGGTCTAGGAGAGACTCCTATACTCACAATCAGACCTCTCCAGAGAAAGACAAACACTACGTGATTTCACTCGGATGTGGAATTTAAGAAACAAAACATGAACACAGCCAGCGGAAGGGAAGGAAAAATAAAATAAGATAAAAACAGAGAGGGAGAAAAAACACAAGAGATTCTTAACCATACAGAACAAACCGGGGGTTGATGGAGGGAGGCGGCTGGGGGATGGGCCTGGAGGAGGGCGCTTGTTGGGACGAGCACTGGGTGCTGTATGGGAGTATGAACCACTACATTCTCGCCTGAAGCCAAGACCACACTGCACTTAACTAACCTGAATTTAAATAAAATCTTAGAGGAAAAAAAACCGATTAGAATTATCCATTTGGAGGCAAACGCAAGTGGGGGAAAAAAATTCATCCCTTTGGTGAAAGTGAAATTTCCCTGTCCTCTCTCCTGTTGGTCCTTGCTAGCCCCGCCCCCAGGCCACCACAGACTATCTGCTCCTTCTTCCGTATGAGAGCTGCGGAAATCTCTGGAAAGCGTTCTGAGATTTCTTACACACCCTTTCGTTTCTTCTCCACGATAAACATCAGACACACCCCCCCTCTCCTCCAAGAGGTGGTGTCAGGGTCCTTATCGGCCTGGCCACGCCTGAGGATGAACTTGAAGTCAGTGACGTTCCTGGAAAACGTCCTTAGGAACTTGGTCCAAGGCTGTCTGGGGAGGCGGTGACCCACGGGGGACATCGTGTGCATTTGCTCACGGACCTCTGTGGGGAAGCCTGACTTAACAAGGCCCTGGCCTTTGAGAACCACGCCTCAGAAAGGAGGTGCGGACTCCACCGAATGCTCCAGAAGTGGCCTGATGGCTGCACAGGGTCTGGCCTCGTCCTGACCCCGAGGGAAGCGACGTTTGCACTCTCGTCAAGCAGTGTTTTCAGTGACCCCGGGGCAGGCGGTGGGGTCACGCACCCCACCGTGTCCTCTGCAGCAAATTCCTTCAGTCTCCAGGCCCGAGCTCGCTGCTTCGGGAGAATTAAATGAGGTGTGTGTGTGTGTGTGTGTGTGTGTGTGTGTGTGTGTTCAATACACACGCCTCTTTATCGCACACCCCCCACACGTACTTAGCGCTTGTGTAAGTGCTTTGTTAACAGTAAACATTCCGCACCCTCGCTGTCCCTGCTCCAGCAGAGGCCTTCTGAGTCTCAGTCGGCCACGACCCCAGGCCCCGCCGCCTCCCCGGGTGTGCTCTGTGCCGTTCCTGCTCTGAACCCCACCACCCGGGCCCACATCTAATGTCACCCCGTGGGAGTCAGCTCACGCCTCGAGTCTTGGCCATCATGTTCAGTCCCGGTTTGTCGTTCAGGGACCGACCCTTGCAGATCGCGTAACTGGAAAGCACGCATTTTCCACCTTTGTTCACAGATTACATTACATGGACTTTTCCATGTCGTGATGCCTCAGGGAAAGGGGACAGCGTGGGGCGTGTTTGTCCCCCTGAAAAGCGGGCAGGAAATCAGTGCTACGTTTTCGTGGGAGGACGTCTTATAGACGAGAACGCACAGGGAGTGACAGCAGCGAAGAGGTGGCCGAAGTCCTGTCCGATGGCTTTTCTCCAGGGCAGGGCCTCCCAACCTCGGCTGTGCGTGGACCACCTGAGGTTACCGGTAAAGACACTGGTGGCCACAGTCCACTCCGAGGAGGTTCTGACTCGTGGGACCGGGACGTCCCCAAGGCTGCCCGGTGATGCCGGCTTGGACCCTCTGCAAGCAGCCAGGCCCCCCTCCCCACTCGGTGCCTCGGGGGTGCGTCTAGCCGCCCCAGGCACCACTGTCGGGGTTCCCTGGCCCCTTGTCCGTCAGGGACACAAGCGTGTTTCCAGCTGTCCATAGGAAGCACTCGGTGTGTGCTGCCGGGACGGACTCCTGTGGCCTCCTTGGACGACGGTCTGCTCACCTAGATCCGTGTCCCCAACGGTCCCCACCATGGGCGAGGACTGTAGGCTGTGCTCCTGTTTTCACGTTATTTCAGCCGGAAATGAGCAGAGGAGGCGGCCATGGGGTGCGGGGAGGAAGCAGGGAGCGGGTCGGCCTAGCTGGCTGATACTCCCAAGTTGGGGGGGCTTTCAGGGGGACCCCTGCCCTGGTGACCTCATCTGCAAATAGTCCCCAGACAGTGAGGACCCTGTGGCCAGAATCGTCCCATCTCACAGTCTGTGCCGCGGGCCTGCCGTCCCCGCACGGCTCCGCGGTGCCTGCGAGTTTGCACGAAGGAAGTCATTTCACATGTGGCGCTGTGCCGGCGACGGAGGCGGGGCCGTTTCCAGGAACGCCGGCCGGGCCGAGAGCAGGGTCTGTTGTCCCTTCAGGGCCACACGGCTGGTGCGGGACAAAGGCGAGCACCCCTGCACCACGTGTCTTCCCGTCCAGTCCCCCCAGCGGCGGACACACGGCGACCCTCCCGCTCCGGGCAAGGGGACAGCACGCCTGCTCTCCCAGGAAAAGCCCTGCGACGCGGTCACAGAGGCAGCGGCTTCGCCCGGAACCGCAGCCCCTGCGCCAGGACGTCCGCGGGACAGTGTCACCGCCTCCAGACCCAGCAGCCAATGTCCCCGGTGCACAGGCGCTGCGCGGCCTGGAACTGCGGTCCCGCTGCCTCCGGGTAGGGCCGCTCGGCACAGACACCACGCCCCCAGCCTGTAGGACGCCGGGAAGGGACGTCAAGGGGGCGGGCTGGGGACAGCAGAGCCACGTGTGACCGGAAGGTAAAGTCTCGTCCCGACCACATCCTCTGCATCCCACTGCATCCACACGTCATCTGTCTCGTCGGTGGGAACCTGACTCAATGAACAAAGAGAACTTTTCTGAGTAGGAAGATGCGTAGCTGGACAAACGGGGTGCGGCGAGGCGGGTGCGCCCCCCCTCCCCACCCCTCCCCCCCGGGAGTCCAGTAACTCGCCTTCGTGACTCCTGCCGGTGTGACTTTTCCACAGACGTTTCCTCAAAGCAAAGATGGCAGAGACATCCTCGCCCTGCTGAGGACCGTTGATGGATCAGATCCCACTCCCTGTTTGTGAACGTGCTTCCTGTCGTTTAGACACACGCGCGCAGGGCAAAGCTCATGCTGCCTGGCGGAAGCTGGGGCCTCACTGGGGGTCGTCAGCCCCCGGACCAGGACGTACCCGGAAGTGGGGTCCGAGCCGCCAGGTTACCTTCCTGTAAGCTGCCCTTTGCCTCAGTCTTGAATCACCTCCTTTGGAAGAAGCACCGAGCGGACAGGCTGGGGTTTCTGAGGCCGAGCGTGCACAGGCTCGGGGCCCTCCGCTCCTCCTCCCGAGGGATACGGTCTCCGAATGGGGGGGACCTCTCCCTCGGGCTGCTGAGCAGCCCTGCCCCGGCTGAGCCCCACGCTGACCCACCACGGTACACTTCGGACACCGCAGAGGGTTTCCGGCTGTGTCCACGGACGCTGGAGAAGCCCGAGCAGCGAGCCCTGCGTCAGCTCCGGGACCGTGTCCACGACTGAGGCCGGAAGTCCCCGGGCAGGAGCAGAGGAATGAGAAGTAAGGGGCCGGGGACTCCGTCTGGACGATCTGGGCGCGGCTAACGCAGAGTGAGGACAGGAGGCTCGCTGAGGACTCGAAGGAGCGCCCCCTTCCACACCACGGGGAAGAGGGCGAGGGAGCCGCTCCGGGCGAAGTCAGCGCTCCCTTCCCTGCCCCCCGCACGGGCACTAACCAACCGCACGGGCACGAACGAGCAATTTGTAAGGACCGGCGGTCCTCCTGGCCCCCGGTGGGAAAGTCCTAGTGAGGAGCAGGTTAGAAACAGGACCACTGAGCTTGGCAGCCAGACTGGGTGCCCAGGGGTCCGCAGAGCACCTGCCCTGGGTGAGGTCAGGGTCAGGGTCCCGGTCACGGCGGGAGACAGGGCCCCAGGGGCCTGCCTGCTGGTCGTCGTCTCAGCAACTGACGCCCACACAGTGGCATCGGCCAGAGAGGAGGTCACCACTCGGGCAGGGCTGTTCCGGAGCCCGGCTGGCCAGGGGGCCCGGGAGGCGAGGGGGCGCCGAGGGACAGCTGTGACCTTGGCATTCAGCCCTCTGTGCGCTTCGGCATGCACTCCAGGGATGTGGCGCCTTCAGTCGGGACGCAGTTCCAGGTCGTGCGAACGAGCCAGCGGGTCTAGGAGGGAACCCATCTGCTCCTCATGAGGATGCAGGACCCCTCCCCCAGCGGCTTCCGGGGAGACTGAGTCAGCAGCCCCGGCGAGGACGGGGCAGAGGCGTGGAGAGAGGGGTGAGCTCCGGGGTGGGGCAGGACCCCAGGGGCAGGCGAGTAGGGAGCGGTCACTAGAAGCGGTGGGGCGTCCACACACCCCTGCTGAGCACCTGCTGCGGCGGAGCCCTGCCCTCGGGGATCCTGGGGGACAGGGAAACAGATGTCTGCGTGTGACTAGACCCAAGTGGGGCCTGTGGGCCCAGGTTCCCGGGACCGAGAAGCCATGAGCCTGGAGGTCGGATCAGGAAGCATCTCGCACACCAGCCCCCTATTGCCGCCCCCGCCAACCCCCTTTAAACACGTAAATCCTCAGAAATACTTGGAAGAGCACTAGTGTCCCACCCACAGAAGACCAGGCTCAGGCCCACCCTGAGTCCACGGGGACGGGGTGAGCCCACGGGGACAGGGTGAGCCACGGGGAAGGGGTGAGCCCACAGGGACGGGGTGAGCCACAGGGACGGGGTGAGGCCATGGGGACATAGTGAGTCCACGGGGACGGAGTGAGCCCACGGGGACGGGGTGAGCCCACGGGGACGGGGTGAGCCACGGGGACGGGGTGAGTCCACGGGGACAGGGTGAGCCACGGGCTGGGAGGTGAAGGGACGCCTCCGGGCTGCCTGCGCTCGGTGATCCGGCAGGAGACTGAACACGACCACGTGTCGGGCAGAGCTGCTCCCTCACCGTGTCCTCGTGGAGAAGGCGGGTGCTGCGCAGGGGCTGCAGGGGGGTCTCGGGAGGGACCCGGGTGACGGCGGAGGGGCCGCAGGCTCACGCTGCAAACTGCACCCAGAGTGAAGGTCAAACACCAGGGATTCCTGGTTGTGCTGTTTGACCTCGTGACCCACAGACTAAAGGTGTTCCCAGCAACAAATCTGGTCAAAATCTGCCAGGTCCCTCCAACGCAGTTTGGGAAAAGAAAATTCTTAATAATTTTGTTTCATTAGATACATGGGAAATATGAGTTTAACAAAATACTTAGTTATCATTCAAAATGGTGCTTCTGGTGGGTACTGAGTTCAGCACCCTTAGGAGCTGCCCCGGGTCAGGAGGGACGCAGGGGTGCGGCCCGGATTCCTGCCGGTGACGGCTGAACCGAAGGTCCTGTCTTCTGGACCCAGCAGCCGTTTGCACCGGTCAGTGGCCACCACAGCTGGGGTGTGTTCACCCGGCCGCTTGGTGGGGACCGAGGACAGAAGAGCCTTGTTTCTTGTTTGCCCAGGAGGCCAAGGTCAACGGCGGGGTTTCCTCTCTAGGACAGCCCTCCCTCCGGGCACCGCGTGGGCGGGGACACGTGTCAGGCAGTCACCACGTACAAGCCGCCCGGGTGAGGAGGGTCCTCAGCACGCAGCCCTCTGTCCCCGCCCAGAGACGGCCCCTGTGCGGTCCCGCGTGCAGCCCCCTCGGTGCGGGTCGCCTGCTAGCAGGAGCCTCTGGACCCAGAAAACCAGCCACTGGCGGCCAGCCCACGTGGTGAGGCCGCAGGAAGGACTGGTGGGTGGCAAGAGCGAGCCCGAGGTGGGAGGGGCACCGGTCCGCCGTCCTCGAGGTCTACACACCTGTGCTCAGGACACAGGAGATTCCAGAAGGAAGGGCTGGACCCCCACAAGCCCAGCCCAGCGCACGCCTGTCCCTCCCGGTGTCCACGTAAAGATGCGAGGCTTTGCATCCGAGCAGGAGAGTCTGTGCCCAGCACACCCACAGCACACCCACGGAGCGTCCTGACGAGGCAACTGGCCCCTTCCTTGGTGACGTCGGTGGACAGGAGTCTTTGATGTCGGAGGAGGGTGGGTCTCCTCTCCTGGTCCCCGCAGCCCCGGGCTCCCCGCCTGGAGGCGGGCACCCTGAGCACTCCTCCCCTGTGGACAAAGAGGACCGCACCCTGGCCAGAGCTCCGAGCGCCCCTGGGTCGACCGCGCACGTCGGGGCATTTCACACGATCGAGTGTGGACGCTCCGACCTCCCCACCGCTGCTGGGACAGAGCCCTACGAAGAGGAACGTGGCTCTGGGTCCTGACTCGCTGTGGTCAAGAGGCACTGAGGCCCCCGGCGAGCGGGCTGTGGGTGCCCATGCAGGTGGGGCAGGTGGGGCGCGGCCGGGGCGGGGAGCAGCTCAGGTCCCTCCGCCTCTCCGGCCCACATCCCTGCACCCCGTGGGGAAGACCTGGCCACGAAGCTGCCTCCCCGGGGGCGAGGAGACGGGCGGGATTTATAGGAGAAGGTCAGCCGGTTTTCCACCTTCCCGGGGGGCACGCGGTTCTCGCGGACGCGTCCCTGGTCAGGTAACGGGCACCTCGCGGCCACGACAGGCTCCCGTCCCACATCTGATGTCCCTTCATTCTGGGTGAGCCACTCTGAGAGCTTTCTTCCCCTCCCTTCCGGCTCTGATCCTGACACCTTCTCCTCCCCGGAAATCCTAACTGGAAACATCTCCTGTCGGGCTGGCACATCTCCCCGTAGGGCCCGGAGCCCCTCTGGGTCTCCGAGGCTTCCGCCCCCCGAACCCTGAGGACCCCGAGCAGAGGTGGGCCGTTCTCCGGGGGCCTGCATCTCCGCGGCGACGGTGGTGGCATGGGCGTCCCCAGAGCCAGGGCGGCAGCCGGTGCTCTGGACTCCGGACAGTGTGAGGGTTTCACGGGGACCGGGGCCAGGCCTCGACTTCCGCTGGGCTCAGGGGAGACACTGCCCGAGCCTGGCTGACCCAACACTCCGCGGCGGGGGCTGGGTGAAACCCCATGGGCCACGTGGAGGGTCCCACCGGGCGTGGAAGGCAGGTAGCATGGCCTCTGAGTCTCTGGACAACACGCAGGACAATGAAGCCTGCGCTCCTGGCCTCCCCTCTTGAGGAAGATGCCTGAGCCGCCCCGGGCTGCGGAGACCCCGAAGGCGGAGGCGGAGCCCGCTGCCTGACAGCCACCCCCCACCCCCACCCCCGCCCCTCCGCCGGGTGCCCTCATGTGCGGCCCCAGGTCCCGACCCACAGCCCAGAAAACAGGAAAAGCCGTGGCCGGGCACCAGGCGTGTTCTCCCCCTCAGTGGATCGCTCTGCACAAGTCTCTCTAGGGTGTAGCTGCAGGCGGGCGATCTGGGGACCTGATGGCTGTTGTCACCAGATGTGGGCATTCCTGCAAACCCGCCTCACTGATGGCTGGACCAGCCCCCAGATTCCCTGGGTCAACAGCCAGTGAGGGGCCCTAGGTGGGAGGTCACACCGGATGACGGGTGAGGATGTTCTGCTCCGCAGGGAGGAGGCGGGGAGGGGGGGTGCCGGAGGGCTCCTCTCTGGATGGCACCCGACACTCTCCTGTGTGTTGTTAGGGGGTAAGTGGCCTGTCGGCTCCGAGTCCGGCCTGCTGCCCAGCCTCTGCTGGTGCCTAGTCTCACCCGAGCGAAGGCTCCGGGACCCCCGCCCACCTCTCGGCCGCCCGTCGGCATGATCCCGGAAGAGAGTTCAGGACCCACAGTAGACTGCCCGCAGCTGGTGGTCACCATGTGCTCCCGAGGCTGTGGGGGACACGAGGGGAGCGCCCTCTAAAGGAAGCGTCAGACAGGAGCATCTGTGCGCTCTGCCGTCGAGTTCTCGGCCCACATCTCTGAAGGACAAGGGTCAGGTTTAAAATCCCACGCTGTACACGTGGTCTGAGATCATCTTAACAAAATTAATTCATATTCTTATCCTAATGCGCAACTGCTCTACCTACAAGTCTCAGGGTCTTATTCGCAGAAGCTGACCGTCTCCCCTCTGCCCGAGCTTGCGTTCTGTCTTCGGGATGGCCTTCCAACAGCAGGCCTCCAAACCGCCTCTTACCTCAGGAAAGCCTTTCTTGGAGCACTAGTGCCCTAATCCTTGAAGGCAGTGAGAACGACCCGCCAGCCCCAAGTCCCCTCGCGGAAACTGACCAGAGTGACCTTAGCAGAAGCGCAGCATAGAAACTCCCCGCACACAGAACTGTGACCGTGGGGGCTCCGACGACCCAGACCTCCACCAGGAGGGCCACGCCAACCCAGGACTGAGGGGCTCCGTCAGAAGCACCACCGGGACCCAGCTCCCCACGGCCAGGACCCTCCCATCCCCTCCCCCTAGAGAGCTGACGTCACGCACAGCTGACGGATGAGGAATATACCGCCCTTGGGTCATGACTCAAGGAGGCCATTCAAATACGGTCCACGTGGCCAGAAGCGCCTATGGAGAAACACCAATGGCAGCCTTGCTGGGAGAACAGGCCAGACTAGAACCTCCCCATTCGAGGATGAAGGGTCAGCAAATCCAGCAAAGATCCTCCTATCGAATGTCCTTACAGGGAGGAGAGACAGGGAGGAAGCAGGGGGAGGGACGGAGAGAGAGCCGGGAGCACATGGATATTAACAAACCACGAGAAATACAGGGATTCAGCTCAGCCTGGGAAAGAGAAGTTGTCATAAATAAACAGACATCGGGGCATAAGAAACAGAAAGGAAAGGGAAACTAGCCTAGGTATCTTCCTGACCCTCTGGGCGGACCTGGCCCCCACCCAGAAGAGCCAGCCCCCAAGGCTGAGGCCCAGCACCCACAGGAGACCCGGCGCCCCAGCCACGGCTCCCGAAGAGGAGAGCACGGGAAGGAAACCGGAAACCCCAGGGCCGGGTTCAGCTACAGGCAAGATAGAAGCGGATTAGTGAACGGGAAGGCGGATCTGGGAGAATCACCCGGGGTGGAACTCAGGCCAGGAGAAAATGAGAAAGACAAGCGACAGGCTGCGCAGGGCCTGGGGTCCCGGGTGTGTCTGTCACACATGCCCTGACAAGTCAGAGGGAAATGGAACACGGCTTATGGCTGAGCACGTTCCCAAACTGAAGAAAGCCACGGGTCTTCGGACCAAGCAAGATCAACGAAAATGGAATCACGCCTACGCGTGTCTGGGAAAAACACACTTGTCCTCCTGTGTTTCTCCTTTGCTCTCAAATGACCCCACAGGTCAGGGGCTCTGTCCCCCACACACTGTCCCCTTCAATGCCAGCTGCATGTCCCGGTGTCACCTGTGCTTCTGACCAACTGGCTGTAGACGGAAGGTTCCCAGGGCCCCTGCTGGTTTGGACCAATCTGATGGATTCACTCCAGAGCTCCCAGAACTCAGAGAATCGTTGCACTTGGTCCGGGCCACAGACCAAGGTCAAGACCAAATATTAGAACGAAAGAAAAGACATACTACCACCAAAACAAGACACAACACAACACAATAATATAACTGATCCTCAGACTGACACCGACTTTTCAGGAAACTGCTGAGCTGAACTCTTGTTCAAGAGCGAGAGAGAAAGACGTTTCCAGACAAAGAGTGGAGCTCGCCACTGTGACCTGCGCCGAAATGACCGTGGAGAACTTCATCCAGGAAGCAGAAAGTCAGGACCAGAAGGAAAAGTAGGAATTGGTAGAATGATACACAATGAAATGTGTAAAAATAGTGATAGATGTAAATCAACATTGAAGGTAAAAGTCAGTAATGACCATGACAACACAGAGCGAGGCCGGCAGCAAGGGGGCGGAGTCTCGGGGACTCCCCCTCCAGTGCTCCCTCGTCCCCGCTCTCTGGGGTGGGACGGGTACCGGCTCTCTCGGGCCCCGCCGGGCCGCGATGTCTAGCGGACGTGCTATGAGAACACGAGAATTGTGCCCTGCAGCCTCCGGAGGGAAAGGTGCACAAAGGAAACTCAACTGTTTCAACAAAGAAAACTAAACTTGTGAATGGTGAAGAAATCCGTGACCCGAAGAAATACCGAAACGAGACGGTGGCGGGAAGTCCGAGCAGGTGAGGAGCGCGCTAGATCCAGACCCCGCTCACCTGTGAGACGCCCGGCAGCGTCGGAGCCGGTGCTCGAGGTGGCGGAATCCTCTGGAAACGGACTTCCAGGGCTTGGCCACACATCAGATTTGCAGCCTGGGAATCGGTGCCCCCAGAGCTCTGATTCAGACGGTCCGAGTACGGAGCCCTGAGAGGCCGCTCAGGGCACGGACGACGCGGGGCCTCGTGGGTCCCCTCGTGCGGGGAGCCGCCGCTCCACGTGTGGGTGCAGAGGGCGCTCCTTCCGCCGGGCGCTCTCCCAAGCCCTCGGGGTCGGGCTGCGGGGCGAGGGAGCCTCCCCGACGGGGGCTGCCGGACGGAGCAAAGTTCCCTAGGAGCCCCCTGAACACTGCTGGCCCCTGCCATCCTCCCCAAGGGACCGCGGGCTTGACAAGGACAGTCCCCCCAAGGGACGCATCCAAAGATTCGCCAAAGCCCACAAGGACTTACATGCAAGGAGAGTCATCATAGAATTACTTTCTATAATAGGGAAAATTGGGGAAAACCCAAATGTCCACCGACAAGGGGTCGGTGAGTCCATCTCGGTCGGACTGTCCCGGCAGCCATCGGAAAGAACAGGCAGAGCAAGAGCCAGTGCGAGGGGAGTGTCTGAGGCAGATTATTAAGTAAAAAGGAGGTAACAGAGTCACGTGTATAGCGTGACCCAATTTTCGCGAGAATTCGGTCATGGGCTGTCTTGGCGTCCGTGCAGGCCTGGGGGCCAGAGCCACAGAGACGGCGGCCGGCGCTGATGGCGGCTCCTGGGCTGCGTGTGGGCAGGGCCACGGATACTGCGGAGATTTTTATTGTCCCATTTCCCCCACTTCTCTATTGTTTCATTTTTTTTTGACTAGCCTGTATTTATTGTTCAGAGAGAAAAAAGCAAAAGAGTGAGAATGTGTTTTTAATGTGAAGTTACCTTTATGTGAGTTTTTAAATCTCTCTGTTCCTCTTCATAAGGAAGGATCTGCCCCGGCGGCTCGGGTCGCCCCCCGCAGCTCCGGGACTGCCGCCGCGGGCACCGGGCAGACAGCTGAGCAATCGCTTCCTTTCTTATTTTCTGGTCCTTCCCGGGGGGAGAGGGAGCGTGGGCGGCAGGAGGCACACTTGGCAGAGACTCCTCTTTGTGTTGGGGAAGAATCGGTTTTGAATATTCACGTAACAGCGCTCGAGATCCAAGCCGGACTGGATTTTTCACAGCATTTATTATGTACAGTTGTTGTTACTGATAGAGAAAACCGCTGAGGTCCCTTAACTTCCCCGCGGCCGTCACGCGCCCACAGGGCGCACACCGGCCTCCAGGGATGGCTGTGTCCTGCGCGAACAATGGGCAGCCGCGGGTCGTAAGCAGTCGGTACAAAGGTCCGCGCCCTCGGGCGGCCGTCCTGCCGGCCCGGGCCACTGTCTGTCTGTCTGCAGTGCCATCTGGGTAACTGACGAGCCTCTGTTCGGGGCTGGTACCCCGAGAGTGAACGGACTGGCTCCTGCTATAGAGATGTTCCGTCTTCTTTTTTCTTTTTCTTCTTTTAGGATTTAGGACTAGCGGCCATTAGTTTCCAGCAGGCTCGGCCGCGGGCGCCTGGGAGCCCCCGGTGCCCACAGCCCTCTCCAGCCTCCCGCGACGCTGCCCCCCCCTCGTGGCGGGGTAACCGCCATGTGCGTCCGGCCCGGAAGTGTCCCGGCCGCGTCACTGTCCCTCCCTGTCAAGATGAATGCCTCCTGGGCTACCTTAAGATAATGACTATGTCTCCTCTTTCCAGGTTACAGAATCGAGACTACAAATCTTGCCAAGGTCACAGGGCCGGTCCGCGCAAGGCGGAGGGGGGCACCGAGGCTGCCTGTCTCTGGATCTGGGGTGCACCCAGAACAGGGTCCTGGAGGGCACAGCGGGAAGGTCACTGACTGCCTGGCCTCTGGAGAGACTGGCACAGGACGTGCTGGGACATGTCCGGCAGTGGCGGAGAGGGAAGTGGCGGTGGGAGCCACGGCGTGGGAGGCAGGGAGCCGGCCCGGGGCAGCCAGCGAGGCCCAGCAGGAAGCTGGGGTGCGGCGGCGAAAGACTCCAGAGACCCACCCAGAACGTCCTCAGGAAATGCCATGCGGCAGGGTCCAGCGGTGTGGGCGCAGACGGGCCCTTCCTGTCCCCAACCCCAGAAGCGCCCCTTACAGGGGATGCTCTGTGCCCTTGTGACGGCCACCAGCAGGTGGGGAGAGGCCCCGGGATGCCGACACTGACCCCCTTCAGTCCGGGTGGCACCTCCCCCTCCCCCAGATGCAGGAAGGAGCAGGGCGAGCTGCACACCTCTGCCTCCTGCTCGCCCCCCGCCCCTGCTCCCCCTGCACCCCGCCCTCCATTGCCCCTGCTCCCTCTGCAATCCCCCTGCCTGCCCTTGCCCACCCTGTACCCCTCTGCCCCTCCGGCCCCTGCACTCATGGGTCTGCGTCGGGGGAGGGCGGCGTGGGTGGCGGGCAGACCTACCAGGACCGTGTTTCCAGAGTCACAATTTCACAGGCAGCCCTGTGGCCCGTGGTGGGGAGGACAGACTGTGGGAGGCCCCCACGCAGGGCCGCCTGCACCCCGGGTCCTGCCCTCCCAAGTTCCTGTTCTTTGGCTGTGAGGCCCCGGCCTGCATGGAGCCAGCGCTCTGGTCTCCACTGCTGGGAACACAGAGGGGGGCCCCCCTTCTCCATCACAGGGCCCCCTTCTCCTGCTGATGGACCCGACATTGCGTCTCCCCCTCCCCGGCCCCCCTCCCCCAGGGCAGCAGGCTGCAGAGCCTGGGCTGGGGTCTCTGCCGCGGTGCCCCAGACACCGGGGGCCTCGTGAGCTCGGACTGCGGGCTCGGCCCCAGGTTTGGGGTTCAGACCACCTCTGAGCACCGGGCACCGGCAGGCGCCTCCTCTGGGGACCATTCGGGTGCCGTGGTGGGACAGCCCGTCACACCTCGGAGGGGTGGCCCCTCCTGGCTGCGGAGGGTGTGAGCAGACCCGCCCCGGCCGCCGACAGGGCGGAGCTGTGGGAGCCAGGGCCGACCCAGTTACAGCACTGATTCATGGCATCCACGTCCACACCCGCCCGCACTTCCTGTTTCCTGTGAGCTAACGCATTTCCTGTCTCTTGTAAAGCCGCTTTGAGTCAGAGTTTCTGTGTCTTGCTGCTGAAGGCACCACCTATTTCCTCTCTTGGCCCAAATCCCCCTGCCCCCCCCCCCCCGCTCTGGAGCCGCAGAGCCACACACACAGCAGCCAGGTGAGCTCTGGGGGGGCACTGCCCGACCTTGCCCTGACCTTCAGTGCGGCGGGAACCCCTCTCGGCTCTGCGTCACCCACGGACAGAACGCTGATGGCCTCGCGTAAACCCCAGCGTCTGTTTTAAAATGTCTTTCCGGAGGGCTACGGGCCCGCTGACGTGGTGCCCCTCGGGCCTGCTGGCAGAGCACGTCCACGGTCCTCGTGTCCTCGGGCACTGGGACCACGGGGCCTCGTGACCACCCGACCTTGCGGCTAGCCCCAGGCCGGGCGCCGGGCGAGCCAAAGCTCCGCAAGTGCTCGGAGCAGAAGGACTTCCAGGGCACCGCGCGCCCGCGTGCAATGACGCCGTGCGGGGCGTGTCGCTTGGAGAAGGAAAACCGTGACCGTCAAACTCCAAGCCAGTCGGGTTCGGATTCCCACGCGAAGGCAGGCTCCAGTATTTTAATCTTATTCTCGTACTTAGAATTCTTTTAAAAAAAGAATTTAGTCCAAAACAACAGGAATCCTGTCAAATGCACAAGAACTTACAAAGTGTTTAGGTTCCTGGAAAAAGTCACTTGGGAATCCGCGTCAGTCGGTCGAGATTAGTAGAAAAAATCCGCTCAAGGATGTGAAGGTCACACCATGGGGTCACTGGCCAAGGCCACTGTGACCAGTTACAACAAAATTTAAAATTTTATTTATTAAAAAAATATTTAATATTTATTTTCTAGAGAGAGAGAGACAGAGAGAGACAGAGACAGAGAGAGACAGAGGAGTGTGAGCGGGGGAGGGGCAGAGAGCGAGGCAGACACAGAATCTGAAGCAGCTCCAGGCTCTGAGCCGTCAGCACAGAGCCCGACGTGGGGCTCGAACCCACGAACCGCGAGATCATGACCTGAGCCGAAGTCAGACACTTAACTGACTGTGCCGCCCAGGCGTCCCCAGAATTCAAAACTTTTAAATTGACCAAGTTCTAAAAAACATCTATAAAATAAAAATGTGACCCAAAAATCAATCAGGAACAGAAATACCAACTAAATAACGAAGTCAAGAAGCTGATTATAAAGGAATGTAGGGAATGGAGAAGGCCCCATAATCTTTCTCCTAAACACACCCACACACCCCCCCCACACACACACACACACACCACACATACCCACACCACACACACACACCCCACACACACACACACACACCCCACACACCCCCCCCGACACACACACCCCACTCCATCTCTTCAGATGTTTCTTCAAAGCTGTAAGTTATTCGTTTGAAAACCTTAGATATAGTCACCGTAATTTACAAGAGGACACGTGGACTTCCGGAACGCCAAAAACAATAGAAGCAAAGACGACCTGGTCCCTCCGCGCCAGCTGTGTCGCCGGGACAGAACAGCAGGGAACGCCGTGCGGCCGAGGGGACGGAGACGCCGCGCGCTTTGAGAAGCGGCTCTCCCGTCAGGAAATACGTGGTGCTGGGGCTTTGCGATTCTCAAGCACTACTGTTTTTTCCCCATAATTTTGCCAAAATTTTTTTTTTACCACATACAGCATCATTACCTTATATTTTTCCTTAAAATTAACTGACTTTTTTACTTAAAAACATAGTGTAGCTTTTTCTTAACCAAACAACTGCCAAGTCGTGGGTCAAAGTGTTTTCCCTACTACGCATTGAAATAAATAACCATTAAAAGCACAAATACATGTGCTGCCTAAAGTTATTTCCCAAAATGCCAACAACACACACGCCCCCCGGGAAACACTCCCCATCACTAAATGCAGAATATCTGGTAAATTCTTTTCTTTTCTTTTTACTCATCGTGGATCAAAGAGAGCATAGACGGTTCTAGCAACGGAGGCCTTTGACATACAGGATTTTAGAGGCAGAACCCGTGACCCTCTGAAGCATTACCCGCACCCCACACACCGAGAACGAGAGTCTCACCAAGACTTTTCCCGCTGCCCACACAGCTCGCCGCGTGTCCCCTAACCCGGCACCCACCCCACAGCACGCGTGTGGTCCCAGAACACCCCGCAGCATGTCCATAGTCAGTGACTGAGGACAGCGGTCACCCGCCAGGACAGGACACAGGGCAGTGGAGACCCCTCCCCACGCCCCTCTCCTCGAGCCCAGGAGCCTGGCTGTGACCCGGGGGTGTGGAGGCTGACGCTGGGTCCCGCTCTCGCACTGCACACATGGCCCCTTGGTGAGGCTCTGGAGACGCCACCACCCAGGAGGCCGGGGCCCTGGGAGAGGCCGGCTCTGGGCAGGGAGCATCGGCTCAGGGCGCAGCCCAGGCAGGAGTGGTTCTCTGTGTGACAGTGTACGTGACCATGTGTGACGGTGTGTGACTTTATGAGCGGGGAGGGTGTGTGAGGTACATGTGGGGCTTTCAGGAGCGCGTTTCCAGGGGCTGAGTGTATGGCAGCACCAGAGGCTGCGGTGAGGCTGGAGGGCCGTGTGTGCTGACAGGGACCCCGCCTCCCCCTGCCCGTGAGTGGGCCTCAGGCCCCGCGTGCCCACCCGCCGGGCCACCCCCATCCTCGGTGGGTGTGGTCTGGAGCCCGGTCCCCACGCCCACGCTTGGGGTACATGGAGCCCCTCACACCCAGCGAGGCCCCCAGCCCCCCAGACGCGGGCCCCATGGGCTGCAGAAACTCAAGGCTGAGTCTGTGGGTCGATCAGGAGGCCCCCTGGGGGCTGGGAAGGCTGCCTCTGCCCCTATGGCACCAGGTCACCCGGGGCTGGGAGGTGACATGGTGGCCTTGGGACTCCCCGCCAGGCCGAACCCCTGCCCGCCCTCCCTGGATGGGAGCGCCCACTGGGGCCAGGACTCCCGGCAGGGCTGCCGGTGCTCCCGACTCTTCCTGCTCTCCAAGCTGACCTCAGGAAACTTCCAGAAGCTCCGCCAAGAGTAAGAACGTCCCTTCTCATCCTTCACTTCGTGGATCAAATGTCCCCCACCCCAGGCTTTCTCTGAGTCCTCCTCACCATGGTATTTGTAGGGTGACTTCTCCATTTTAGAACCCCGCATTCACCTCCCCTGGAGGCCTCTGCTCCTGCCGGCCCCGCCCTGCCCCCTGCACCCCCAACCCTGCCCCCACATACCCACCCACCCCATACCCCGCTGCCCTGTCCCCCACATGCCCACCCACCCTGCACCCCCAACCTG
>PISW01015077.1:0-18380 GCA_004023785.1 Mungos mungo | reverse complement strand
CACCCTCTGTCCCACCACCTCCCCCGCCCCTACCTCTTCCTCCCCTCCCCCTACCATGGCTTCACCAAAGTGGATCTGCTATTGGCCTGATAAAAGAGCGAAGAGAGAAAAAAGCCTGTGCTGGAAAGACTCAGGTTAAGAGCAGTCCAAAGAAACGTGATATGCCAAATATGCTAGAGATCCTTAAAGATATGAACAGTGTAAAACTTCAGTCAGTAAAAAGGTCAGAACAGGATCCAAAGCCCAAACCGGTGGATGTTACGGACCTTGCTGCCCTCATAGCAGAGGCTCTGAAAAAGAAATTTGCCTTTCGATATCAAAGCGATAGTCAAGGTGAAGTTGAAAAAGAAATTCCAAAGTCTGAACCAGAGGCCACCTCAGAAACAGTGTTGTTTGTGCCACACATGTTGAAGTCTACAGGAAAAATGAAGGCTTTGATTGAAAATGTTTCAACTTCCTACTAGTGAGCTAAGGAAAAACTCTCCTTGTTCCTGCTGTTGGTTTGTCAGGGCTATTTGGCTAGTAGAAATCAACACTAGTTAGTATTCAGTAGTCTTCTTTAAGTCTAATAAAAAAAAGCACTCTATGTCTGTGTTTATTTTTATGAGAAGGTTCTGAAGTTTTCCATAACACGTTTTTAATGTGTAGCCAGGATGTTAAAGGTTTCTAGTCTTAATAACAGTTAAATAGATTTCAGAAGAAAGGACATTGTAGGTGTGAGTTTTTAATTCTTAACACTAACTTATCTGTGAAAATGTTTTATATGCATATATTTGGGTATAAAATAGTACATAAAATGTAATAATGTCAGTGAGTGGTCAGTGATCATTTATTGCTCAGTGATGGAACAGGGGCTATAACATACATCGTTGGAATGGAATATTTAGGATTGGAACCTTTTTGCCTTAAATAGGACTTTTACCTTAGACTCCCTCTCACATCCTTAGAGATGGAGATTCAAGTAGGAACCAGATGATGTTCACTGCTGAAAATTAAATAATGCTCTCATTTAAAGGAAAGTCAAAGACCACAAAAGCTGCTTTCCCATCAGTACTATCCAGTGCTGAGAAAGAAAATGGAGTTTTCAGATAGAAATCAAATTATTGAATGAAATCTAGAACAAGTGAAAACCAGAATGTACTTTTTTCTCTAGTTTAATAAAGGCATCATGAAGATGGCTTGTTGCTAAGTTAATATGTAATGGAAATGGCAGCATAATGGAGTTTTAAAATTTTTTAATATTGGTCAAATGTAGTAGCTTTATAATGAAACACTGAATAGGTGAAAATTTCTTGTAAGTTGTTTATCACTTGTCTGAGTGCTGTTCTGCTGAATTACATCCTGCAGCAAAACTTAGGTGCTATGCGGGAGTAGAGAAACGCCGCTCTTGAGGAGGGTTTCCAAGGAATTGCTGTACGTGGTCTGTGGGAAGCTGCAAAGATTCAGCCAATTGGCAGCTTACAGGCAGGAAATGTCACTCCCTGAGGGGAGCTACCTGAATTACAGAGATCGGCTAGGGAAGTGCTATTCCCGATTCAGGGACTGGAGACGGCCAGACTGGAGTAGCCAGTAGAACAAAAGATCAGCCGCATTTAGGCTTAAGCGGTGTCAATTGCTCCCCTGCCCAGCATTGTGGTCTGCAAGTCTGGGCTCTCTTACCGATCCTTTAGATGCTGTGTTTGAAATTTCAGTGTGGGTTTCCCCTTTTCCTAAAAATTACTTGACCCTGTTTCCTAGCAACCAACCTAGGTCAGCTTCCCACCCTAAACCCTATATAGGTGTTGGTATTTTCTCAATTAACTGGGGCTTGATCAGAAATGCTTGTCTTGCCTTCACTCTCTGCGCTCCCTGCCCCCCTATTCTCACTCCCTTCTCAGGAACCCACGACGATAGACTGCCCTGCCGGCCAGGACCAGGACGGAACAGACAGTGGTCATTTGTGAATGCTTGATAAATCTCTATGGTTTTCTGTATTTCTGTTAAACTCAGCTACAGTTAATCCAGAATCTCCTACTGTGAGTAAATATTTGGATTTATTTAAATCTAGTAAAAAGAATGGAGATGGGAAGAGTAGACATTTACTTTTAAGTTATTGAAAATACGTGCAATGTTCTCAATATTAGGAAATGTTCTCAGCTTAAATTTGAAGTGCGGCTTATTTTACATGTTTGTTGATTTACATTACATTATTTCTATTGTTTCATAGGACTTAAAAACTCTGCCTTTAAAAGAAATTCAGAAAATTTGCCTGAATTATATATATTTGACCTAAGAAATTTATATTTGTATCAGTGTTGCATTTGGGCCAGTCCTCCAATTGAAGGAAATTACTTTATTGAAACAAAGCAAATTTGTATTTTCCTTGGACCAAAAAAAAAAAAGTGTTACGAGAAAATCAAAGTAGTTTTCTGGGCATGGGTCTGAAGCTTTCAAGGTTCATGATATCTAATATTTTCTATTAAATAACCTAAATTAGTCTAAGAATAAAAATATAATTTTCTTTCATTACAACTTTTAACTCCCAAGTTTCATTGTATCCTATTTTTGTAGCTCAACCTCCAGACAGGTAGCAGATAAAACCTTGACCCTTGATTAGTGAAAAGAATACCTTGAGTTGGAAAGGACAAAGGCACAGAAAGAAAGTTTGAGGATATGAGCAAATAACTTCAAACATTGCAGAGGTCCTTGAGCAATGTTTATTATATATTTATTCTTTTATCCCCTCCTCATTGCATGTTCATAGGGCCAAAAATGTTGCTTCATAATGCCATGTGACAATTGCCCCATTCATCCTATTTGCTTCTGGCAGATTATGAAATAAGAAAAAGGACACATTGTGGTCCTTTCTAGCCATGATATAAAAATTAGTTTGTATTGTTAATGACTCAAATGTGCAGTCAGATATTCCATCCAAAAATTATCTTCATCTTTTGAATATGTCTCTGTCTCCAGAAGAAGATGGTCTTAACTTTTAAGAAATCTCATGACAGATGTTTTTAATGTTGTGATGTCCAATATAAATTTAATATAAGCCCTAGTAAGTTGCTATTTTATTGTTAATGTTGTTTACTATTGTTATTGTTTTATGAATGTGGTGCAAATAATTAAATAGTTGAGACTCATCAGTATCATGCAGTCTTTACTCAACCTACAATTTATCTCATTTAACCTTGCTAAACTAGAAAAATTGATAACATATGTCATTTACCAAGAAGTTTTAGATATGAATTTCGTGTAATAAAGCTATCTCTGGAGCTACCATAAAGCAACTCAAAAAAAATGTTATAGGTTTTTTTTTTAATAGCTCATAACAGGAGAGCTGAAAATAGAGTGAAATAACTAAAAGAAACCTACATTTCTTTCCTTTACAGTTAGAAAGAGGGAATGGGTTTGCCAGGTGTACTGAAAAAAAAAAAAAAACACCTTTTGTGACCAATAATCACCAGATACAGGGCACGTAGACAATCAAGACATGGTAATCTACCAAATCTTTTTATAAGACCTCCACTGGAGCGCCTGGGTGGCTCAGTTGGTTTTGCGACCAGGCTTTGCTCACGGTTTGTGGGTTTCAGCCCCACATCGGGATCTGTGCTGACAGCTCAGAGCCTGGAGCCTGCTTCGAATTCTGTGTCTCCCTCTCTCTCTGCTTCTTCCCCACTCATGCTCTGTCTTTGTCTGTCAAAAATAAATAAAAGTTAAAAAAAAAAAGACCTCCACTATTTGTCACCACTCTGTATGCCTCATTTTTATTATTGAAATCCAACCCTCTGCTCCATCTAGGTGAATCTCCCCACTTTTCCCCTACATTGCCTTACTTGTATATATAGACACCATATTCTTTTTGGTACCTTCCCTCAAACTCAAAATCTATCTCATCCGTAAAGCCTCAGGTTTCAATGAACAATATTGTTCCTTCCATTTTCAAGTCTCTATTCTTAAAGTCAGCTGAGAAAAATCATAGCACATTTGAGGACACTACTCATAATTTGGCATGTGTGAGAAAAATCATAGCACATTTGGGGACACTATTCATTGTTTGGCATGTGTATAATACATGGTGTGATGGGCTGATGAGAAGTGAAATTGGAAAAGTAAGCAGGAGGGGTGCCTGGGTAGCTTAGTCAGTTAAGCATCAGACCAGGTCAGGTTATGATCTCACAATTTGTGAGTTCAAGTGTCACATGAGGCTCTGTGCTAATACCATGGGACGTCCTTCAGATCTTCTGTCTCCCTTTTACTCCATCCCTCCCTAGCTCATTCTCCCACTCTCTGTCAAAAATAAAAACATTTTTAAAAATATAAGCAAGAAACGTGTTTGTCATATTAGAAACTTTAAACCTCATCCCAGAGGTAATGGGTAACTTTTAAAGAATTTTAAGCATGGTAGCAGTGTGACTGATTGCAGTTTAGAGAAATAACTCTGGTGGTAGTGTGGAGGATGGATTTAAGGAGAAGGCGCAGAGGAAAGGAGATTAGAACACCTGCTAAGACACAGTTATGGTAGTCTAGAATCTAATTCAAAAGAGCTTGAAATAAAGCAGTAAGTAGTAGGAATGGAGAAGAGAGGAAACATCTGAAAGCTATTAAGACAAAAATCGCTGGAATACTGGATTATTTGATGTAGTTGTGTTATGCCCAAATCGCAATATCATCCCCAAAGACCAGAGACCACCAGGGAGACCGAGTCACACATGCAAAAGCAAAGGGCTTTTTATTACAGGATTAAGCTTGCTGGGCTTAAGCTCGGTCTGTCAGAGTTCACCAATGCAGTGGATCGGTGCTGAGAGCCCCAGACAAGGGCTGAGCAGGGTTTTTATGGGGTTAGGGGAGGGGGAGTTACAAGAAATTGTGACATAAGTACAGTGATCCAATCATTATTGTATAACAGCATTGGCAACAATTTTAACCATACACATTGTCCAGAGTATTCGTTACTTATGGCGGGACCCAATCACAATATTTAGTGTTTCTTTGAAAATAACCAATTACAGGATGGGCCAAGGACCCCCACGTGGGGTGAGTAACTGGTTAATCTAGTATTAAACATCAGGTAACTCTCTATGGTTTCCATCTACAGGCCTGACCTCAGGAATGTTAAGGGTGTTAGCTGACCACTTCTGATTGGGTGTTACAAGGGTGGTCTCTCCTGCCTTGGGCAATGTGTAACTGCCTGATAGTTTTGGGGAAACTGAAACTTAGGCCTTTAAGGTCAGAGGGGAAACCTAAAGCGTGTCATGGAGTCAGGTTGGTTCACACCTGTGTCCATTCAGTTGGAAAGAAGGTAGGAAAAGATTAGTTCAACTCCTAGAAAGTAACCCATGGTTCAAAAAAAAAAAATGTTTATGACAAGTTCTATTTCTTTGATTTTTAGAATCAATATGGTGTTCCTTTATGCTAAATATGAAAACCCTTAAGAAGAAAGTAACAATTTACATGCTTACATAAAACAACTACTATATATATATGATTTTGTAGATTTCCACTTTATCTGCATATATACAAATTAACTAAAAAATAAATTTTTTTGACCCTAATTTTTTATTGTGGTAAAATGCACCTAACATAAAATTTACCATCTTAACTAATTTTAAGTGTACAGTTTACTGTTATTAAATATATTCATAATGTTGTCCAGCCATCATCACCATCGACCTTCATAACTCTCTTTATCTTGTAAAATTGAAAGTGTAAATCAATTAAACAATAACGTAAAATCCGTCCCTTTCCACAGCCCATGGAAACCATCATTCTACTTTCTGTCTCTGTGATTTTGACTAGTCTAAGAACCTCATATAGTGGAATGATACAATATTTGTCTTTTTATGACTGGCTTCTTTCACTTAAGATAATGTTCTCAAGATTCATCTGTGTTGTACCATATTTCAGAATTGTTTTCCTTTCTAAGGCCAATAATATTCTACTGTATATTTATACCACATTTTGCTTATCCACTCATTTAATATAGAACACTTGGGTTGCTTCCATGTTTTAGATTTAATGACATAATTCTGTTTACAAACATGGGTGTACTAATATCTCTTCTAGACTCTGATTTCAATTCTTGTGAGCATACACCCAGAAGTGTAATTGCTTCATCATATTGTAAGTCCATTTTTATATGTGTGTGAAACTGCTTTATTGTTAACCATAGCAGCTGTACAAATTTATATTCCCACCAATAGTGCACAAGAGTTTCAATTTCTCCACATCCTAAGCAATAGATGTTATCTTCTGTTAGGTTTTGTTAGTTCTTTTTTTTTTTCCTTTGATGGGTGCCATCCTAATGAGTGTGAAATGGTGTATCTCAATAAAGTTTTGATTTGCATTAGCTTAATGATTACTAATCTTGAACGCCCTGTCATGGACTCATTGGCCATTTTTACGTATTCTTTGGAAAAATGTCTGTTTAAATATTTTGCGCTTTTTTAAACAAGTTATTTAATCTTGTTGTTATTAAATTTTAGGATATCTCTCTATGGGGCACTTGGATGGCTCAGTCGGTTAAGCAACTGACTTCAGCTTAGGTCATGATCTCACAGTCTGTGAATTCAAGCCCCACAACCAGCACTGTGATGACAACTTAGAGCCTGGAGCCTACTTCGGATTTTGTGACTCCATCTCTATCTGTCCCTCTTCTTCTCATGCTCTCTCTCTTTCAAAATTGAATAAACATTACTTTTTTAAAAGACTTTTAGAATACTTCTCTATAATTCTGTGTACTAATCCTTATCAGATATATAATTTGCAAATATCATCTCCATTCTGTAGGTTGTCTTTACCCTGTTGACAATATCTTTTGATGCATATTGTAAAAAATTTTATGAGGAAGGAGACAAGATTGTGGATTAATAGGGAGTCCTGTACTTTCTGACTGCATTTCCCAAACTAAGAAGGTCTGAAGCCAAAAGACTCTGAACCACAAGAGTCTGAGGGGGAAAAAAGGTAGAGTTCACCAAGAAGACATGCTCATAGTCTTTTAGTCTCTCTGCCTGGTCAATGTTCAATCTCTATTTCTCCCCACCCCTGTTATTTCTCTCTCTTTACATGCTCTTCCATCAGCACGGCCTCCTCCCTACTCTCTATTTTTAGCTGGGATTTCTGGTTTTATGCTTTTATACTGTCCTTTGTCTTCATTGTTTTTGGTTTTGTTTTGTTTTGTTTTTCCTGGTTGGCTTGTTTGTTTGATTTGTTTTTGCATTTGTGTGCTTTGTTCCCTGTTTGTTAATCTGCCTCTTTTCCTTTCCAGGGCTACCTCAAGAAACAAGCCAAAGTACACATGGTGGAGAGTGTCAAATATCACTATGAGTAGGAAAATAAAACCAAAGTCACAAGAGAGACCAAGGGACACCATTAAAAGAACATTCTTCAAAGGACTGGCCCTGGAACGTCTATGAGCATCCATTATTAATATAGCAGTACTTGCAGGTGCAGAGCACATAACAAGCTTTTAAAACATACAAGAGACAGAAAACTAGCCAAAAGGATGAAACAGAAGAACTCTCCACTAAAGAAATTCCAGGAAGAAGTGACAGCTAAAGAATGGATGAAAACAGATATAAGCAACATAACTGATGAAGAATTTAGAGTAATAGTCATAAAATTAATTGCTGGGCTTGAATAAAGGCATGGAAGACACCAGATACGCCATTGCTACAATGATTATGTAACTCAAAAATAGTCATGATGAATTAAAAAATGCTATAAATGAGGTGCATAATAAAATGGTGGTGGCCACCGCATGAATTGAAGAGGCAGAAAGAATAGGTGAATTAGAAGACACAATTACAGAAAAAGAGGAAGCTGAGAAAAAGAGAGATAAGTTGATCCAGGAGCATGAAAGGAGATTTCGAGGACTGAGTGATACAATCAAAAGGAACAATATCCATATCATAGGAATTCCAGAAGAAGAAGAAGAGAGAGAAAGAGGCTGAAGGGATACTGGAACAAATTACAACCAAGAACTTCCCCAATCTGGGGAAGGAAACAGACATTGAAATCCAAGAGACACAGAGAACTCCCCTCATATGTAACTTGAATTGAACTTCGGCATGATATATCATATTGAAATTGGCAAAATATAAGGAAAAAGAGAGAATTCTGAAATCAGCTGGGGATACAAGGGCCCTAACATACAAAGGGAAACATATCAGAGTGGTTACAGACCTATCTAATGAAAGTTGGGAGACTAGAAAGGAATGTCAAGAAATCTTCAATGTGATGCACAGGAAAAAAAAATGCAGCCAAGAATCCTTTATCCAGCAAGCCTCTCATTCAGAATAGAAAGACAGATAAAGGTTGTTCCAAAACAAAAACTGAAGAAAATTATCACCACTAAACCAGCCCTACAAGAAATCCTAAGAGGAACTCTATGAGGGAAATGTTGCAAGGAACACAGTGTACCAGAAACACCACTACAAGCATGAATCCTACAGAGAACACAATGAGTCTAAACCCATATTTTTCAATAATAACACTGAATGTAAATGGACTAAATGCTCCAATCAAAGCACAAAAGGTAGCAGAATGGATTTAAAGAAAAAAAAAAAAACAAGAACGATCTACTTGCTGTCTACAAGAGACTCATTTTAGACCTGCGGACACCTTCAGATTGAAAGGGAGGGGATGGAGAATTATCTATCATGCTACTGGAAGTCAAAAGAAAGCTACCTTAGCCAAATTTGTATCTGAAAACTGGACTTAAAAGGTAAGGCAGTAACAAGAGATGAAGAAGGGCATTATATAATAATAACAAGGTCTATCCATCAGGGAGCACTAACAATTATAGATGTCCATTCGCTGAATTCAGGAGCTCCCAAATACATAAAACAATTAATTAAACAGAAACAATCTATTGATAAAAATGTGCTAATTGCAGGGAACTTTAGTACTCCACTTACAGCAATGGATAGATCAACTAGATAGAAAATCACCAAAGAAACAATGGACCTCAATGACACATTCAACCAGATGAATTTGACAGATATATTTAGAACTCTGCATCCTGAGGCTATGGAATTCACTTTCTTCTCAAGTGCACATGGCACATTCTCCAAGATATATCACATACTGGGTCATAAAGCAGTCCTCAATAAATATCAAAGAATTGAGACCATACCATACACACTTTCACATCATAATGCTATGAAACTTGAAAAAGTCCAGAAAACCTCAAAAAACAATGAGGTTAGAGAACAACCTACTAAGGAATGAATGGGCCAATCAGGCAATTAGAAAAGAAATTTAAAGATATATGGAAACAAATGAATATAAAAATACAACAATCCACACTCTTTGGGATGCAGCAAAAGCAGTCCTAACAGGAAAGTATATTGCACTCCAGGACTATTCAAGAAACTAGAAAAATCACAAAGACAAAACCTAACAGCACACCTAAAGGAACTACAAGCAGAGCAGCAAGAACACGCCAAACTTAGCAGAAGAAGAGAAATAATAAAGATCAGGGCAGAAATAAATCATATAGAATCCCAAAAAACAGTTGAACAGATCAATGAAATCAAAAAATGGCTTTTTGAAAAAATAAACAAAATTGATAAACCTCTAGTTAGACTTCTCAAAAAGAAAAGACAGAGCAACCAACCTGACACAATCACAATTGAAAATGGGTCTATTACAACCAAGCCCTCAGAAATAAAACAATTATCAGAGAATATTATGAAAAATTATATGCCAACAAACTGAACGACCTAAAAGATATGGACAAATTTCTAAACTCACAGGAACTACCAAAATTCAAACAGGAAGAGATAAAAAATCTGAATAGACCCCTAACCAGTGAAAAAAAATTGAATCAGTTATCAAAAATCTCCCAAAAAATAAGAGCCCTGGGCCAGATGGCTTCCCTAGGGAATTCTACCAGACATTTAAATTAGAGTTAATATCCATTCTTCTCAAGCTATTCCAAGAAATAGAAATGGAAGGAAAACGTCCAGACTCATTCTATGATGTCAGTAACACTTTGATTCCCAAACCAGACAAAGACCCAGGGGAAAAAAAAAACAACTACAGGCCAATATCCTTGATTAATACAGATGCAAAAATCCTCAACAAGATATTAGCAAGTAGAATTTAACAGCGTATTAATAGAATTATCCACCATGATCCAGTGTGATTCATTCTTGGGTTACAAGGCTGGTTCAATATTCGCAAAACAATCAATGTGACACGTCACATTAACCAAAGAAAAGACAAAACCATATGATACTGTCAATAGATGCAGAAAAAGCACTTGAAAAAAATACAGCATGATTTCTTAATAAAAACTCTCGAGAAAGTCGGGATAGAAGGAACTTACTTAAATATCATAAAAGTCATTTATGAAAAGCCCAAAGCTAATATCATCCTCAATGGGGAAAACTGAGAGCTTTCCCTCTGATATCAGGAACATGACAAGGATGTCCACTCTCACCACTGTTGTTGAACATAGTGCTGGAAGTCCTAGCATCAGCAATCAGACAACAAAAATAAATAAAGGGCATCTGAATAGGCAAAGTTGAAGTCAAACTTTCACTTTTCGCAGATGACATAATACTCTTCATGGAAAACCTGACCGATTCCACGAGAAGCAGACTAGAACTGATCCATGAATTCAGCAAGTTGCAGGATACAAAATCAACATACAGAAATCAGTTGCATTTTTATACACCAACAATGAAGCAACAGAATAAGAAATCAAGAAATGATCCCATTCACAATTGCACCAAAACCCGTAAAATACCTAGAAATAAACCTAACCAAAGGTGTAAAAGATCTGTATGATGAAATCTATAGAAAACTTATGAAGGAAATTTAAGAAGACACAAAGAAATCGAAAACACCCCATGCTCATGGATCGGAAGAATAAACATTGTTAAAATGTCATTATTACCCAAAGCAATCTACACATTCAATGCAATCCCAAACAAAATTGCACCAGCATTCTTCTCAAAGCTAGAAAAATAATCCTAAAATTTGTATGAAACCACAAAGACCCCAAATAACCAAAGTAATATTGAAGTAGAAAACAGGGGCACTTGGATGGCCTATTCGTTTAAGGGTCCAACTTTGGCTCAGTTCATGATCTCAGGGTTTGTGAATTCGAGTCTTGCATCGGATTCTGTGCTGACAGGTCAGAGCCTGGAGACAGTTCCATATTCTGTGTCTCCCTATATCTCTGTCCCTCCTCCACTTGTGTTCTGTCTCTCTCTGTCTCAAAAATAAATAAAACCAAAAAATTATTAAAAAAAAAAAAAGAAACCAAAACAGGAGGTATCCCAATCCCAGACGTTAGCCTGTACTATAAAGCTGTCATCATCAAGACAGTATGGTATGGGCACAAAAACAGACACATAGACCAATGGAATAGAATAAAGAACCCAGAATTGGACCCACAAATGTATGGCCAAGTAATCTTTGACAAAGTAGGAAAGAGTATCCAATTGAAAAATGACAGCCTCTTTAACAGATGGTGCTGGGAGAACTTGAATGCAACATGCATAAGAATGAAATTAGACCACTTTCTTACAACATACACAAATATAAACTCAAAATGGATGAAGGACCTGAATGTGAGACAGGACACTCTCAAAACCCAGAGTAGAAACCAGGAAACAATCTCCTTGACCTCAGCTGCAGCAATTTCTTACTTGACACATCTCAAAGGCAAGGAAATCAAGAGCAAAAATGAACTCCTGAGAACTCATCAAGATAAAAACCTTCTGCACAGCAAAGGAAACAATCAAGAAAACTAATAGGCAACTGATGAAATGGGAATAGATAGTTGCGACATATTGGATAAAGGGCTAGTATCCAAAATCTATAAGGAACTCACCAAACTCCACACCTGAACAACAAACACTCCAGTGAAGAAATTGGCAGAAGACCTGAACAGACACTTCTCCAAGGAGGACATCCAGATGGACAACAGACACATGAAACGATGCTCAGCATCACTCATCATCAGGGAAATAGAAATCAAAACCACACTGAAATACCACTTCACGCCACTCAGAGTGGCTAAAATGAACAAATCAAGAGACTATACATGCTGGCGAGGATATGGATAAATGGTCACCCTCCTACACTGTTGGAGGCAATGTAAACTGGTACAACTGCTCTGGAAAACAGTGTGGAGGTTCCTCAAAAAAACTATGAGTAGAACTCCCCTATGACCCAGCAATAGCATTGCTGGGGATCTACCCAAGGGATACAGAAGTGCTGATGCATAGGGGCACATTACCCCAATGTTCATAGCAGCACTTTCTACAATAGCCAAATCATGGAAAGAGCCTAAATGTCCATCAACTGATGAATGCATCAAGAAGATGTGGTTTATCTATATTATGGAACACTACATGACAATGAGAAAAAAATCTGGCCATTTGTAGCAATGTGGTTGGGACTTGAGGGTGTTAGGCTATGTGAAATAAGTCAGGCAGAGAAGGACACATACTATATGATTTCACTCATAAGTGTAACAGGAAAAACTTAACAGAGGACCATGGGGGAGGGTAAGGGGAAAAAATAGTTAAGGAGAGAGAGGGAGGCATGCCATGAGACTCTTAAGTACTGAGAACAAACTGAAATTTTACAAGGCGTGGGGGAGAGGGAAAACTCAGTGATCGGCTTTGAGGAGGGCATTTCTTGGGATGAGAAGTTGGTGTTATGTGGAAACCAACTTGAAATAAACTATATTAAAAAATAAAATCTATTCAAGATAAGTAATAAAAAAGACAAGGCCTTTACCATCTTAGAGACAGGCAAGCACTCATAGATGCACATGAATGTACATATACCCCTTCATCTATCTTTCTGATTTCTCTTTCCAGACTTAATCTCTTTGAGAAAAAAAGTCCTAGAAAAATATATTACAGTGTTTGACCGTATTTTACGATCACTTCATCTCTCCTTTAAAAATCATTTGTGGCTCTCAGCATGGATCCACCACGCCGGTAAAGTCTGTGAGCCCGAGTGTAGGCCCCAGCGAGCCGAAACCCGTAATAAAGCCCTTTGCTTTTGCATGCGTGACTCGGTCTCCCTGGCGGTTTCTGGTTTTTGGGGATGATAAAGAAATCTTGGGTATTACATATGGTGCATTGGCCAGGAATCCTCCCCCCCAGAGCTCCTGGGACCCCAACAGGTTGGGCTTAATCGCTAGCTGGTGAGTGCACTCATTTTCTTGTCCGTCTGTGTCTAAGTCTTGTTTGTCTGTTTGTTTCTTTGTGTGCGCAGGCCCTTGTGCACAGGATTTAGACAGGAGGTGGCCGAAACGACCTCCGTGGGGTCCCAAAGGAGCTAGGCAGACGCGCCGTGTTAATGCTCGGGGCCGTGGGTGCCAAGAGATGTCTTGGACCCACTCTGAATTAGGTGAGTAGGGTCTAGGACCCCACCGGGAGGCCAGAGAGCTGGCTCGCCCATCTGGAATTAGGTGAGTAGGATCTAGGATCCCACCAGGAGGCCGGAGAGCCGGTTCACCTATAGTAGGTTGGGTGAGTGGGGTCCAGGATCCCACCGGGAGGCCGGAGAGCCGGTTCGCCTGCAGGGGGTTTTGCTGGTGGCAGCAGCGAGACCCCATTAGGTTGGGTGAGTGGGATCTAGAATCCCACCAGGAGGCCAGAGAGCCGGCTCACCCATCTGAGGTAGTTGAGTGGGGTCTAAAATCCCACCGGGAGGCCAGAGAGCCAGTTCACCTATAGTAGGTGAGGAGAGTGGGGTCTAGGTGCCCACCGGGAGGCCGGAGATCTAGTTCACCTGCAGGGGGTTTCGCTGGTGGCAGCAGTGAGACTCCATCAGGTCGCTGTGCGTTTGTCTAAGTCCTCCGTGGGAGGGAGGCAAAGTGTGAGTCCTCAACAGGACGAAGGCGAAGTGTAATTATCTGTTTGCTGTGCGTCTAAGTGTAATTTTGATTGTGACTCTGACTGACGAGAACATGGAGTTGGGACTGTCCAGAAAAGGAGACCTTATTGGTCTGAGATAAAATCATAGGGGACACTGACTCTGTGTTCCTCTGCCTTGTAGACGTGAGGGCTTCTCCCTTACTCATTTCCCAGGTTAACAGCTAAAAGTTTAAAACTGAAAATTCCTCCTCCTCTGCCCCTCTTGTTCTCCCTTCCCCATTCTTTCTTCTGTAGCACCTCGGTGGGGAGAGGCCAATCTGCATTAATTGCCTGAGGCAACGGGTTCTCCCTTTGCCCTAGGTGAGAAAAAACAAAGGACTGCAGAAGTCAAACTTTTTGCATCAAATTTCCAGGTCAAAATTAACTAGGGAACAAAGTGTCTCACACGGCTCATTCAGTGTTTGAATTAATCTAAGTCTGTTGGCTTGCTCGTACCTGGGTTTGATACAGTTCAAATAAGTTCCTGTTAAGTAATAGTTAATTTGGTCTGTCTCAGTTTTCATGGGTAATTGTTAAGGTTTTGCTTTGAAAAATTGAGATTAAATTCATTGGCTGTCTAGTTAGATAAAAACTACAAGCCACAACTAGTGATTGGTATATTGGTATAGGATGAGGTCTGTAGATGCCTGTGCTTTTTGACTTGTGACAAAACAACTGGGGATATTTAAAACTGTTAAAAAGCTGCTTTGTACTTAATTGGTTCATAAAATTTCCATCTAAGAAAAGTTCTGGTATAAACATCTTTCAGTTGGTTACTAAGTCCTCAATTGGAGACTAAGTTTTCTAAGAAAAGCAACCATATGTGCAGGAAATTGGGGATACGTAAGGAAAAATATAAAAAATAAAAGTACATTTTTGTTGAGGGTAATTTTGTCTTAGATGAGACTGGTTGTTTAAAGAGAAATGACTTTGGGGAAAAAGTTTAAAGGCAAAGGGAAGTTGCCAAAGGTTCCTGTAGGGAAATCATTAAAAAAATTTTATGTGTGAGGTTGAGATGAATGGAATATTAAAGGTATATTGGTATAAGATTGAAATTCTGCTTTTCTCTTTCAAAAGACAAGTTTTTCCGAACCTGTGGTCTGCTCTTTTTAAGACTATGTAAATGAAGGGTTTCTCTTTTGTTAAGAAGACAAAAACTTTAGCTCCTATCTTTATCAGGTCTTTGACTGCTTAGTTAAAACTTCTCTGTGGTTAAAAAAAGGAGTTAGGTTTTGCTAAAGGATCCCAAAGGCAAATAAGATCTTTTATTGCCACTTTGGTTAAATAAATATAGTTTTCAGATTTGTAACAATTTGTAATTCTATTTAGGATGTGCTTTGTAATTTCTTAAGGTTTTAACTAATTTCCCAGTATTCAAATGGTAGAGAATTCTTGACCAATTAGGCCCTTTCATTTAGGATGCCAAGTTACTTAAAAAACACTGTTGTATAGGTTATATTGTATGGGTAAATGCTGCAAATGCTCAAATATATGTGCAGTTCCTAAAGTCTTAATGTTTTGGTATAAGATCATTACTTAACACCTTTAGTAATCAAAATGTTAAGTGTCACTAAATTTCTTTGTCAAAGTGCATCATAATGAACTCTTGTCAGATCTTTAGATTCTGTCACAGAACGTGTTTCTTCTTCAAGGGAAGTTGTAAAGAGGAGTTTTGGGACAAATGCAGTATTTAACATCTTTTAAGATAAATGCTAAAATGGGTGGAAACTTCCAGAGCTAGAAGCTGCATTGAAGCTGAACAAAAATTAGAAACATGGGAAATTATAGTTTTGTGGCTCTTGTTATTGGAAATATTGCTGTTCCTTTGGTGTTTGCTTATCAAGATTAAGAAACTTTCTCTTAAGATATCTGTGATATTCAGAAATGTTATAAAGTATTTGTTTGTCTAGAGCATTTATCTTTTCTCTCTACTTAAACCGTCTGAAATTCAAAAACTCACAGTAAGTATTCTTTCTTTCATGGCCATTACAATTGTTTGCATAAGTTCAATAAGAATCTGTTCGTTTTATAGTAGGACACCATTGGAAATACTGGTTATTTTTACCAAGGCTTTGACTGGAATGTCCTATTTGAGAGTCATGCATAGGCTCAGATATGACCTGATAGCTTTAAGGAACTAAGGTTGACTTTATGGAACGTGGAGCCATAAAGCCTCGTGGAAATGTTGGCTGGATACCTTGCTCACAGAGTTCCCAGCAGCCTTCCCAGGTGAGTAAAGAAGGTCACTTCCTGGCGGGGGCAGGAACTTCAGCATATGTTGGGTGCCTCGGGAAAAGGAGTTTGCCCAATTTAACAGGTATTGCAGGCCTGTCTAATGAAAAGTGCTTAGCTTGGCTTGCCTTCTGGCCCAGAGTGGCTACTGAAAGTTCAACCTGGAGATTCCTTATAAAAGGACCCAGCAAAGCAAGCTTTATAAAGTCCTCATGAACAATCTTTATTCTTGCTGAGCTTATGTAAATAATTAGGCCAGGGTTGTCAAGACTGGACTTGTTCCACCAATGCATTAGTCTCGATTTGGCTATCTCTGATAATGGAGGTTTTTTTAGAGGGAAAAACTATGTTTCAGGAATGCACTACTGTAAGTGTTATTCTAGTTCTGAGTATCTTTGAATATTTGTTGTTAGATCTCAGGCTTGTTAGTCTGTGAGGATGATATTTAAAGATGGGGGTCAGCCCCTATTAAATTTTCAGGTATCTCTCTGGAGTTAAGTGAACCAACTCAGAAGAACCCTTAACCTGGTGAGGTGATCCAAATCCAGTCGATCAGCTTGAACTGATCCTCAAAAAGACTCTGACTCCAGGGATCTCCAGCCCTGCTCCAGCCACACCCCGGAAGCTGGCTGGTCTAGCACGGTAGAAGCCTGAGGAATCATCGGTCCAGTAAAATAAACTGTCCTGTCTCTTTGCCATCGGACTGGCAAATGTTGCCCCAGAAAGCTGGAGAAACAGCAAAAGTTCCTGATAGGATGTTCTGTTGGTATTAATTGCCTCTAATCTGGGCATGGGATTTAAACACGACAAAAGGTGGGGGGAGCCTACACCTCTACTGCCAGACTCTAATGGGGGGGGGTCTTTGAGTGGCCACTAGATGGCCCACCAATTTGGCTAAGGTTAGTAATGTAGAAAGAATCATAAAGGCGTATTGCATTTATACGCCCAAGGATCCTGACAAATGAGGAAACAAATTGGCTGTCATTCTTACTTTTGTAAACCAGACAGCACCAGATATTAGAAACCCTAAAAGAGACCCTTACCAAATTAACCATGGAGACTGGCAGAAATTGGGTAAACTCTCCTTCCTATGCCCTTTACAGGGTAAGAAATTCCCCTTACACCAAGGAGGGCTATGCCAGGCTTTAGGGGTACAATGGTAACTCAGCTGACCCAGGATTGGGTCAGTTACAAGACAGAGGGGGGAATGTAAGGACACAGGTTTGAGACAATAGAAGGGCACACATTGCCCAAGGCAAGAGGGACCACCCTTGTAATACCCTTAACATTCCTAAGGGCAGGCCTAGAAATAGAAGCTACAGGTAATCAGTTATTGCTTAAGGCTAGTTACACCCTATGTGAGGGTCCTGGGTTCTGGGTCCACTCTGTAATTGGTTAAAGTTACTGTCAATGATGTGATGCTATAATGATTGGACCCCTGTACCTGTGTCACAATTTCCTGTAACTCCTCCTTCCCAAATTCATAAAAGCCCTACCCGACCTTTGTTCGGGGCTCTCAGCATGGATCTACCATGCCGGTAAAGTCTGTAAGCCTGAGTTTAGGCCCCGGCGAGCCTAAACCCGTAATAAAGCCTTTTGCTCTTGCAAAAAAAATAAAAATAAAAAATAAAAATCATTTGTGCTGGAGACATACTCATTTTTAAAAACTAAATCCCCCATGGAGTACCCGATATATTAACAAAATCCTCATCACTTACTATCCCTATACTTAGACCTTCATAGTTATCTTCAAATTCACCATATTCACCTTCATCAGACTTGCTGCAGGCATCTTTTAGTGTTTATAGAAAAGAGAGTTTGATTTCTTCCTCTATGGAATGGACTGTAAAATAGTACTGACTATAAAACATTCTCCTTTGAAGACTAGTGAAGTGACTGATGATGCTAAAGAAATACTTAATCACCTTAGGAAATCTCTTCCCAATTTGAAATCTTATGTCAAATTATCCTCCAGTTTATTTAAACATTTTCTTGCATTAATCAGAATTTAATGATGATGAGTTTAGTACACATTTGAGGCCTTTTTAAAGGCTCTGATATGGTGTATCCAATACATATAAGCAAAGTTAAGAGTCACTTCTGGGGCACCTGGGTGGCCAGGTTGGTTAAGTGGCCGACTTCGGCTCAGGTCATGATCTCACGGTTCGTGGGTTTGAGCCCCGCATAAGGCTCTGTGCTGACAGCTCAGGGCCTGGAGCCTACTTCTGATTCTGTGTCTCCCTCTCCCTTTCCCTCCCCCACTCACACTGTGTGTCT